>BMAW01027187.1:115897-235776 GCA_019974015.1 Nephila pilipes | reverse complement strand
ACTTCCTAATAAGGAAAGTCCTGATAGTCCACTTCCTAATAAGGAAATTGAAAATTCAAGTAATTGTTTCCCACAAGACTCTGTGAATATAACTGCTAAAATATCAATTAAGACTGAAGGTGAAACATTTCTAAAGGATTCACGTTTCAATACTTTTGTTAAAAATGAGTTGGATCTTAATAAAAAAAAATCTGAAAGAACTTCTGCTGCATGCAAAGAGCTACATGTAAATGATCAAGGTCTGGACTCTAATGAATTGGATTCTCCTAAATTTAATTTACCTTGTGATAAAATTGCTAAGCAGGAGATAGAAGTTAACTTTACTAATGAGGACAGTTTTGCTAAAACAAATGAAATGACTTCTCAAAACATGGTATTTCTTAACAAAAGTAATAGTTTTCCTAATAAAAGTAATAATTTAAAAGGTAACCAGTTTTCTGTACAAGAAACAAATGAATTTACCTGCCCAAAAATTAATGACTCGTCGATTAAAATAAAGTCTTCTCCTCATAGTTCTCCTTTGAAGAATAGTTTATTTGAATCAAATAATACAAATATTTCTGTAATGGATGTACATCCATTTTATACAGATGCATCTATGAAGGCCAGAAATGTGCAAGTAAATGAAGAATATTCTTTGGATGAAAATACTTTATATTCTCAGAAGAGTAACAAAATTGTAAATTGTTCTGTTATTGACAATGATAAATTGAATGAATTGGTATCATCAGAAACAGAAATAAATGATGACCAAAATATGGAGAATATAAAAACTGACTTTTTTGCCTTGTTTGGACTTGATGGGGCTTCAACAAATCTTTCGCTTTCACCTGTTCAAGATCAGTATTCAAATTCAAAAAAAAAAAATTCAATGACAAAAGAAAGGAGTTCTGTGGAAATTGATGTAGAACAATCTTTGTCTTCTTCCTTTCAGTCTGATCGTGTGAAAAAAGAAATTAATGCTATTGAAAATTCACAATTTATACTAAAAGTTGGCCAAAATTTTGAGAATTGGTTAGGTAATGTAGCTGTTTCAAATCTGGATGTTGAAACAGAAGAGAGAACACAAGGAACATCTTCCAGACCAAGTAGAAAGAAGCAGGATTTTCCTTTAATTGAAACAGAAATTGAGGAGGAGAAAATTTTTAAAAAGAGCTTTAAAAATAGTAGTATGAGTGTAGCAGAACAATCTGAATCAATGAATGGTGATCTAAAACATTTCACTGATCAAATATCAGAAATAGATTCTGATTATGAACCTACAATGGTTATTGCAGAAGATGATGAAGTCTCACATTCTAGTAATGACTCAAAAGTTGAAGATTCTGCAAGAACTGCTAGGAACTGTGCTTGTAATAATAGTTTAACTGAAACATCTTCAGAGGAAGAATATGAAAGCCAAGTCTGTTCAGAAGGGAGAAAGTATACAAAAATTCCATTGCCTGAAATTATCAAAATGGTTTTTCAAGCAGTTGAAAAGATAAAAGTTTCTCCTACACATTACAAAGATTGTGTGCAAAATTTAATTAAAGTATTAATCGATCCTAATAATGCAAAGAATTGTCAAGAATTAATATATTATCTAATTTCACATTTTCATGTCTCTAGAACGAATCCAATGCAATCTTTTAACCTGGAGAATAATCCAGAAGTGCTCTTTCCTCTGACTGAGAATTGTTTTGTAACTGCTTTGATTTTCATTTCTCATAAAAACGAGCCTCATCTCATAGGGCTTATGACATTAACAATCAATACATTATATCAATTAATATTGTTGAAGACACAATATCACATTGATGGCTTGAGTTCTTTATGTAGAATTTTGACTGTAATTTGTAAGCACTTAGAGGATGCTAAAAAAATTAAACTTTTGTGTTATGATATATTTAAACATAACCACAGATTTGCTCCATTTTTAATTGCAACTGTTGTTGGTATATGGCCAGAACTATTATCAGTGTCTAGTGATTCAACAGGTAAATTATTAAGTATTTCCTCCTTACTTTTCCCTATAGATTATATGATTAAAATTTATTTGAATATTCAAAGAACATGTATTAAAAAAAGGATAACAATAACCATCTAGCAATATAGTGTTTGAAAGATATTTTTCAGAATTTGAGACTCAAATTCTAATTGAAGTGCCTAATGAAAAATAATGAGGCCATTATATGTGAAATCAAATATTAGTCATTGACCAGGGTGACAAAGCTTCTGCATCTAGTTTTATTATTTAATCAATTAAATAATGTTATGAAAGGTATTTCATAAGTAATCATTTTCTGTAAATTAAATAAATATCTTGTAAATTGAATAATTTTGTAAACTTTTGAACAAATTTGTAGCCAAATTTTTGGATTATGGACAGTACTTGTATTTATGAACTGTGCAATGTTCTTTTATGATATGGAAATAAGATTTTATTTATTGCCTAAACTTTAAGGAATTGTAATTAACTTTTCCATTAGAATTCTCACAGTAATTACTGTTTTTATTGTGGAATAACTAGCATTCCATATATCCTTCTAAGGTTTGTACTTGATCCAAACAAACAGGTACACAAGCATATTTAACTTTAGTCTGCTAAATATGTGAAACAGATCTTCATTTTGTAACCAGTGTGGATTGCCGTTCTAAATATAAAAATGAACTTGTATTGATTAAAACAATACTTTTTTCTTCTTTACTTTGCATACTTATTGAGCTTTAGTTGGAAAATATATTGAAAATTAATTTCCACTTTTTTTACACTGTAATCACTTGTGAAGAAATATCAGGATTGCATTGTCAGTGAAACCTCATAACTAGAATGGTCATACTTATCTCTGAGTCATTCATCATATCTAAGAAAAGGTTATTATTCCTTAAAAATGGGAAGAAAAGATTTAAGATCACAAAGAGAGTTAATTGGTTGATATGGAAAAATCGTTTATACAACAAGTTTTGTATATATGCTGTGATAAGGTGTAACCCGTGTCACCCCATACCCGGATGACTTCATCTGTGCTAAATCCTCTTAACATAATATAAATGGAAATTCAAAGCTCACATTGAATACAATTCATGTCACTTGACTAATACTCAAAACTTATAATGGTTTTAATTAGGATGGCATGCTCCATAATAAAAAAAAACAGATATCTTATTAAAGGTAAGACTTTGGAGGAAATCTTTGATCAATTAAAGTGGTATTAAAATATTTTGATTGTTTATTAAAAATAAATTTATTCTGCGTGTGAATAATTGATTACAAATATGAACTTGATGCAATGTATAGATTCATGGGTTTCTTTAAAATATTCCTAATATACATATTGTAATTTATGTCTTTTCACTTTATTTCTCAAAGTGCAAATATTTATTGTGTGAGCGATGCAATGAGAAAAAAAATATTTCTATTTTCTATTTATTTAAGAAGAGGGAAGGAAATCACATTTATTTCTAAATAATACCACAAAAACTTTCAGTGTCCCTTGATTATGCTCCTAATAATATTATGCTCCTTTTTCTAAAAATCTTTTTTAAGTTTAGACAGGAGCATATCATTAAAAAAACTAATAATTTTTTTTTTTCATGTGTTAGAATAAAATTTTAAAAATGCACATTCTTAATACATGTTTAAGAATTTCCTGACATAAATAATCATAAAATATTGAACTGAATACATAAAATAATGTGAACGAGGCATATTTTTACAGAAATAGAGAAATTCAAATTGAGCTTGAAATAGAAAAGAGGTGAAAATACTGGGATTTAACTGTAAAATAACACAAAATGGGATATCATGATAAACTGTGAGACATTGGTTTTGCATTCAGTAGAAAGGTATCAATTCTAGGACTGGCAAATCCAGATGGTATACAGAAAGGAGGGAGGGGTATATATGCCTCCTTCCTTTCTGTCATAATTTCATGCTCAAATTCTATTTATATTAGCTTATGTAAAAGAGATATTAATTAAAGCCAAAGTGAAATGAAACTTTAAAAAATAGATAATTGATAATGCATGGTTGATTGTTATTTGTATGGCTCTTTGTAAAAAATGTATTGTTTTGGATTTCAGTTTGAAATATAATATTAATGTATAATAATTTAAAAAATTATTTTATGTGTATAATATCCTGAATGATTTTAGCATATCAAGTAAATAAAAATGTATGATGCATTAGGTGAATCATAAACTATTTTTATTTACTTAAAAAAATACTTTATGCATAAAAATGTATTAAATTTTTAATTTCAGAAGAGGAAAGGCTGTTTATAAGAGCTATTGCATATGGATGTGAACAAAAGCCCAAAACATTAACTGATACTCAGTGGAAGAATTGTAACTATGTGTTACGAGTATATTTTAATATTGAAGTACTGCATTTTAATGCAAATGATATGGTAATTCATCTCATGAATAAGATTATAAGTAAATGTTTATATGGTAAGTGCCATGTAAAATTTTGTATTTTGTTTCATATATAAAAAAAAATATGTGTTGCTCCATAATTATAACAGTATGTAGACTAAATATTTTCAAAGTAATGTTTTGAATAAATCCAAAATAGAAATATATTGTTTAATATTTTAACCATTGCAAATAATTTACATTGTGTATGTTAGAAAAATATGCATGCTTTTTAAATGAAAAAATATCAATAATTATATTATATGAGCATTTGCAACCATGCACTTATGCTTAAAAAATTTATTAATATTTTCAATTTAATTCTAATCAAAGGAAATACATTGTTTTGGTTTAATACCTCAGATTGAATGATTTTGTTATGCCTTTTAGAATGTCATCCTTTATTATATTGCTTTCTATATATTTACTTGTGCTGTTGAGTAAAAGGTGGAGTAGCTTAACTTTCATTAATTTCTTTTTAAAAATGTCTTTTGAAGAAAGATTTTGTTACATTGTTTATGAATTTTCTCTAATAGTACTTCCTTTAGAAAACTCATTTGGGTTGTGACCGGGTGTGAAAGAATAGTCTTTCTGTAGCATGTCATAAGAGGTGACTAAAATGGGTACTCAGTGTCTGGGGGGTATAGCTGGGTACCCTGCCCCTGGGGATTATATCAGGGGCTTACCTTTAGGTAGGTATGGGCATCATGACTCAGAGGCACCCTAGAGATCTTTTTCTTTCCTATGGTGTTTACTGTATTCAATAAACACGGGTGACGCTCCTCTGAGATATCCTAGTGATCCTTCTCTATTTTAGACCCACCTTGTCAAATGTTTAGACCACAGTTCCATCTTGTATGGTACAGCATAGTCACATCTGGCTCTTGCACCAATAAACTCACTCGCACTTATGAAGGAGTAAAAAAAAAATTGGATCTGCAAAAGACGGTGTTGCTTTGTGCATTATAAACCTATAATAAGCAGTAAAAGAGCTTAGCTTGAATGTAATTGCTTTAGAAAGTATACCAGAAATAGGTCTAATTTTTTGGACATCAAATTGTACCTACTTCACCTGCAAAGGAAAAGGGCATTTATAGGAATAAAAAATTTAGAGTAAAGGTAGCAGTTAAGAGGCTTTATAAATATATATATATATAATATGTTTGTTATTAATATTCATTTATTATATTAATTTCTTTATTATATTCATAAATTATATTAATTTATTATACATTGTATACCTTTATTACCTTTAAAGAAATTGTATATTCATAAAGTATGCTTTATGTATTGGGGTTTTCTTTTGCATTTTTTGTAATCGTCTTTTTGCATTTCAATTAATATAACAAAGATTTTTAAAAGTTATACTTTTTGTTAAGTTTGTATTGTAAAAATAAATTATTTTCATACTTCAGAGCCAATTGAAGATGATTTTCTGTTAAAAGGACCTTTGATTATATATTCTCGAATTAAAGGCTGGAAATGGACTCGGAAGTTTTTGCTGGAAAAACTTATTCTCCCCAGTCTTACTTCATTTTGTGAAGAAGCTAATGAAAAAGGTTTTAAATATTTGACTGATTTAATTGGTGAGTAAAATGTATTGTTTTATCTTATTTACTGATTATTAAATGAATTAATTTATTCTCATAATTTATGTAACAGCAAAAAGTTAAATTTTGATATTACAAAGAAGGATGCATCAAAGTAAAATTATTTCATGTTAAACATACATTTTAACGTGTGTGTGTGTGCACGCACGCACGCACCTACCTTTTAGATCACAGGAATAAACATTAAAATAAGTTTTATTCTTATTTCTTTAAAAGTTTTAATATTTATATTTTAGTTTATTATTTTTAATATAAATATAGTTAATCCTGTGAATAGTATCCTTTTAGTAAGTTTGAAATTTAATAAATAAATGGCAGAGGGTCATATTATCAATAAGATAGACTTAGCTGAAATATAGAGACTTACTTTACTTTTAATTAATTAATGTGTGTTTTTTTTTTTAAAATAAATTATAAAATGAGGGTTGATTAACTGAAAACTATTTACTTATACATGCTCCTGTGCCATAGTGAATAACAAAATTTTATTTATCTTAATATATATTTGATGTTTTTATAAGGAAAAATAGTTAACAGACATCTATATTTTTATATGAATTTATTTAGATTCTTCTGAAATTTTATAAAATTGTTACATTTAAGTCTAAGCATATGATATTTGTTTGTGAAAGTAAACTTATTTAACATATAAATTGTGAAGTATTTGTAACATCATTATTGATTTTACTTATTATTATTTATTGGATTTTAAATATGTCTGTAACAGTTAGCTAAGACATTCCCTTCTATAAATTTTAATCCTTTGATTGCGGGTACTTTTAGTACAGCTGATTGCTTTGAGCATGCACAAACATGCCATACATTAATTGTGATACAGTGGCAAATCAAAAATATTTTACAAATATCAATGCAAGTAATATTATACAATATAATTCTAAATATTTACAAATTGCAAAAAGTATTCATAGTAAGAAAGTACCGTAGAAGTGTACATACAAGTTGTTATACAGAAAGTTTAAAAACAAAATCTAAAAACTTATCTTAAAGCTGAAATTACAGATATAAAAATGCATTACATAATAAAATTATAAAACTGAATAAATTATATCTAGAAAAAAAAATTGTAGTTTTTTTTTTTCTTTCGGGGGGGGGGGGCCTATAAAACAGTCTAAGGGTAACCCTACCTTATAATTAGGCACTATACTACACACTTTCTTCTTTTGAAATTCTTTGTATTAGAACAAATGTAACATTTCAATTGGCCTTTCTTTGTAGTTCCAGTTGGTGGAATGTGATCAAGGTAATGTCATTCCATAAAGTTTACTTGCAGTAAGGTATCTACATTTTCACCACTTTTTCTTTCAGGTCTCCTGCAGAAGTTAGTGTACTATATCTTTCAAAAAAATTGTGACAAGTCTCCTTAAAAAAAATCTTTTAATCTTATTGAATTATTCCTTGTTTTCATCAAAAAATATATTTCAGTGTTTAGAATTATAATATCTAATGAAAAGATATTTTCTTGCACCATTTGATAGTTTTGTGAACACATTCTTCTGCAGACACCTACATGTCAGCTGTGTCTATTAGTCTCATATTGATATGTTGTCTAATACATAATCTATCCTCTATATTTGTTCTCTAGTTTTACATTCAATTTTTTCATTATTTTTAAAGTTATGAAAAGTACTAATCATATGTACATTTTTCTTATCCCTTTATTTCACTGCTATAACTGTGTCATTCCAATGCAGAAGCATTTTTTGTCTTTGTTTGTCTTAGAAGCATTTTTGTCAATCTTGAAATTTGGGAAATTGTTTTTTGTTTTATTTGATCATGCTGCAGTAACCAGTATTATGCTCATCCAAAAATAATACTAATTTTGGGGAGATATATCAGTTATTGGTGTACAATAAGTGTTCCTTTTGTAAATAGTTTTGCATTACAATTTTTATTATGCCTCCAGTAACTCATATCTGTTCATGAACTAAATCTTTTTGTTTTGCATGTATCATAATATTCAAAATTGTTCCAATTTTACCATGGTATAGTATATACATTTTGATACCAAAACAATGTTGTTTTGATGGTTTGTACCATGAGTCACAACTGCCTATTGATCAAAAATAGTGATTTATTTATTACAAGTTTTTGCTTAGGATAAAAAATAAAATAAAAACACTTGTTATTTATGATCTCAAACTCTTTTCTAATTTTCCACAATCCATCACTGTTTGCATTATCGTTTGAATTATCATAATTGGCAAAATGGTATATTACAATAACTGGACAGATGTCTCTTATCACATATTTGAAAAAAAAATGACTTTGCAATCATCAGATCTGTAAACCAGTAATCATGGATGATAAGTTTCTGTAAGTGTGGCATTGACAGGATTAAGGCCAGAAATGTATATAGTTATGCAAATGTATATATTTCTAGTATTCTACCACCTTTTTCTCTTTGAATATGGCTATTCATCCCCTCAATATTCAAAATATTTATTGGTTTCCATGAGAATAATTGTCATAAAATGTTCATCAAAATTAATGCCTCCAGAGTAAATCACCAGTAGTAATTTCTTTGTCACTATCATTTGTCTCTTAATAATTTGATTCAGGTGAAGAATCTTTATCACTGTTGTTCTCAAATATTCATTTTGCTCAATGGGCCTTTTTCTTGAGGAACTAGAAGAGTTATCCTTATTATGTTATCTCCAGTGATTAAGGTCTGCCTGTAGAGGGTATCTTATAAGGTACGAGCGTAAGATGTCACTCTCGTAACCCCTTCGATTCAGAGCAGGTCAGTGTGTAAGCAATTGAGTTGACACTCGTGAGTAGGAATTGCTCAGTAATGCAATAAAGATAAGTACTTAATAATTGTTGTTGTTAAACAACTAGGTCTATTCATTGTCTTAGAATTTAAGACAACACTTAAGTTAGAATATCACGAAGTGACCAGATATGCTAAAAGTGAATTGCTTAGATCACCAAGGTAACATGACAAGATTTAAAAGAATGAAAGAAACTGTTGTTAGTAATTAAAAGTTCCAAGTCTGAAGTTTAAAAATAAGTGAAAGTAAGCTAAGAAAAGTAAGGGATGTGTGATGAAAGTCAGTTTTTATCAAATCAGATGTGGGAGGAGAAGTTTATTAGTAAAAGGGAAAAAGTAGTTAAGTGATAGGTTAAAAGTTTTATGTTAAGTAAGTTTTCTACATATAAATAGGTCATAAAAAATAGCCTTCAAAGGCAATCCATCATTTTTAGCAGTCAAAAGGAAACAAATTTTTATCTTTTTCTAGGACAAAAATAGATTTATAAAAAATAAAAAACACGTTGACAAAACTTATATTTTGTAATCAATGATAAGAAGGAAATTTTATTTTATTTTATTAAAAAATATTTTTATAATTTATAGGCACATAAGCAACATTTGCTATTTGATATAGCATATTTCATAAGCATATGAACATGTGATTTCTTTAGAATAATACTTAATTAAAAATTAATGAACAGAAAAAAAGTACCCAATGTAAGAGTTTATTACAGTATTATTAAATCATTTAAAATTTACAATTTTTGGCAGAGAAAGTAAACTGAAAAATGTACTGACTCATAAATATATGGATCAATAATTTTGTCTATTATGGTTCAAATTCTGAATTTGTTGCTTCTAATTAATTTGAATACCTGATTAGACATGCTTTGAACTAAGGTTTGAATAAGTCAGATAAAGGAAACTAACTTTGGTCTATTTACTGCTTTAACTTTGATAGAGTTGAAAATTGATGTCCATGAGCTAATTCCGTGCTAATACTCCAAAGATTTTTCTTCAAGTTTCCTGGACTAATTCCTAGCCAATCTGTTGTGGTAATATGATTGTACTAGCTGATACCTGCCCGCTTAGCTGGACAGACGATAATATAATATTTTGGAACCTATATGTAAAATATCAAGAAAATTTTCAATTTTTAAAACGTTAATGATAATCTAAATTTAAAATTTTAAGAAATTTATTATCTGTAATAATGGTTATCCACGACTTTCAAATATATGAGAAAAATAAAAAAAAATTGAGTAAAATGTCCCCCATATATATATATAATACAGATAAAATTCATTCCACTGTATACATGTTACACCTAGTATTGCCAAAGATGCAAACTTTTGTCAGAAAATTCATCATGTGCTTAACTTTTAAATGAAATACCATCTCAAAGGCATCGTGTCTATCATAAGATTTTTTTCTTTGCCTCAAGATATCTTTGATTTCTGTCCATTTAGGATTTAAAGTGACTGCAATCCTTAAAAAAAATTCGTGCAAGTCGGGACGTCCATAATGTCTTACGTATGTCAGAGCCTCTTGAGTTCGTTCATGCATGTAGCTAAGTGCTCCAGTAAACAAAGATTGTCTTGCGTGTGGGCTACTCCGTAAGAAGTTGCCATTTTAGTATTTTTCAAAATCCCGCTAAGATTTGGAGCTAAACTACACTTTCACCAACCATGGGATTCCAAACTGATTTATTTCTATCACTAAATATGTATGTTTCCTATTTTCGACCTGCACAAAATTTCGCATGAGGAGCATCTTCGCCAAAATTTTGCCAATCCTCCATCAATGCTTCAATATAAAATTATTTGGTATTTTTCCATTTCGTACGCTTAAATCTCACCAAGTAAACTTAATTGGTGACAATACACAGTATACATATAAAAAAATATATTCCGTTTGGCGTCGATCATTTCATTTTTGGCGATAAAGTCGCCAATAATTACATAACCGTTGGATAAGAGTAGATTAATGGATAAAAATTACATTTTGAGTAATACTTCCATAAAATCTGTTTGTAGTGAGTGTCTATATCGCAAAATAAGTAACTATGCTAAATTTCAAGTCAGTCGGTTGTATTGTCTTTGAGATCTTGTGAAGAGTCAGTCCGTGGTATTTCGCTTATATATAGAGTTTAGTTTATATGGAAGTGTTGATGGTAGCGTTATCCAGCTGAAATATCCAGTTATCAAAATTATTATAAATGAAAACAAGTCTCAAGCATATGCTGATAGTCTTCTGAAAGTTGATGATATTGTAGAAAGACATCAGGTGTGCCATTAAAACAGAACATGATCTGCACCATTACAGAACCAACCCCTTGTTAGTGGCTAAAGAAAATGCAAGGTTTTCATTCAAGGTTGTGCAAAAATAATTGGCACAACCATCTGGGAAATCCATATTGGATTTCTTTTCATTATGGGAAAAAAAAAAGTTAACCATTTTTCATTCCAATGCAAGTGTTTTTTAACCCATAGTAGACATGACCCTCTAGGATATGCTTTGAGCATTGTTGTTAGCCATATACTACAATAAACATGAAATTTGCTTGCTTGTAAATGACAATGAATTACAGATCTGGATACTGGGATGGCTATATTATTTCCAATTTGACAGATAGACATTTTTTTGCTGGAAGCAATTCACAAAAGCTGTCTATCTTGCTGCCATTTTTTTTTTTTTTAATTTTATTTTCCTGTATACTTCCGTAATGTAAATGCACTAAATTGCAATAAGATATTGTATATACCATATCTGATGCATTGCATGTTATAGAAATTTCTGAAACTTTTATTCATATACATTTTAAATACCAAATTTCGGTTTTATCAGCTTGTGAAAACATTTTGAAGCGTAGCTTAATAAACTTCAAATTGAAAAAATGATCTATCTTTCATATTCTACAATTACATTATAGGGAAAGTCCTTGGAATATGCAAATTTTCTTATTCTGAGCTTGTAATTCTGATTGTTATAGTTGTTGATGTATTTTTAGAACACCATATTTTTTTTATTAATTCACATTTATTAATACTTAATAATTTGTTCACATTTATTGGGTATTTCACTTTTAAACTCTTAATATTGTATGTATCAATTAATGTTTTTATTGCTTTATCACCTTTACTTTAAATGTTACCTTAAAACACATTTCTATATATGTATAAGATCTGCTGTATTAGCAAACCAAACACCAGTGAATAATGTATAAACCATATCCACGTTTGACTATAATTTTAGTATGTGGCTTATAAACCACACCTACAGTTGAAAGGAAGTTAAAAAAAAAAGTATTTATATAATGTAGTGATATATAAGCCACAGCTATGATATGATATCAACAAAAACCATTAAGTCGTTTGTAAACCATACTTTGCTGGCTATAATTTTAATATTTGGTTTATAAACCACCCTAGCAATTAAAGGGTTAAATGTTGGTCTTTAAAAAACTGGTTGTGTTTATTTATAGATACACTTTTAATTTATAATTTGATAAAATTTAAAAATAGGTTCTTTTTTTTTTTTTTAATTTGATATTTGTGTAATAATATTTGAATATGTAGATCAGATATTGGTATTAAATAATGCTTGCATGATTAATATTATATAACTTGTATTTGTGAGTTGAAAATTAAATATATTTAACAGAACTTATTGCCTGGGTGTTATTTAACAATTAATGTTTTTTCCACTCTAGCATTTCAATTTTAAGACAGAATATAAAAAATATTGTTTTTATTGTAATGTCCAAAATTTTTGGTGATAAAATGTTGCTTATATTTTATGGTTACTTCAAGTCCAGGTTGTTCTTGAGTGCTCTAAAATGATTATTTTTTAGCTAGACCACTGCAATAATTAGTGAAATGGTTGAATTTGGGCAGATCATAGAACAAATTTTTACTCTAATAGTTAACATTTGAGATATATTCTTCCCCAGAAGATCTCATAAACTCTAAGCATTGACAAAATGATTTGCTATAATAATGCATTCTATACTTTGACCCACATCTGCTTATCTATTAAAATTTAAAATATGAAGCTTAAATTCATACAAATAGCAGAAAAGTGATGAAAAAAAAAACTATTGCAACCATTCGTAATGTGTGAATTGAAGACAGGTTAAAAAAACTTTATCCATTATCCTTTTTTTTTTTTTTTTTTTTTTTTTATCTTTTTTTTTATTTGGCAGTAACATTTAGCCTTCTAAATATGGTGTATTAGTGAAAAATTAGTAAATATATTTCTAAAACTTAAGATTTTATTTTAATAATTATTCATAAATTTTTAAAAAGCATACATATAATTTTTTTTTTACTTAACTTAAATTTGAGCACTGTTCCTATGCTAGGTGAGCCATATATTTTTGCTGCTATATTTTACTTTTAAATAGCAAATTGCTACCCTCAGTACTCACTGCAGTGCTTGCTTAAAAAAAATAACTTATATATTCTCTGCTTTGGAAAAAGCAGACATTAGGAAAGTATTGATATCTTATTTGTAGCCATTAAAGTGTTAACTATAAGAGGGTTGCATAATTTTGTGATTCAATTATTACATTAGTTTTATGAATGTGAAAATTATATATGTTATATGTATAGTTTATTAAAAAGATTTTTCTTTAGTAGTCAAAATATTATTATATTATTTTCAGCTGATCTTTGTTTTGTTTTTGAGGAAAAGGTCTCTCAAAAATTACTATTGAAATATGTAACATCATCAAAGGGTAAGTAATATTTTGTCTTTTATTAATTTATTTATCTGTGTGTTTAATGTATAGTAAGTATAATTTTGAATATATATATATATATATATGTGTGTGTGTGTATAATTTCTTCTATAATCATTTAAAATATGATTTTTGACTTTCACTGTCCCCCCCCCCTCAAGTTAACAAAATGTATCAGAATTCTAAAGCCATGTGAGAGATTATTCAGGATTGTAAGAATATTTTTTTATTTTAAAATAAATGATTGGATCAATCTTGTGTGTTTAGCATTTCTCTTATTTTCAATACTGTAAATGGCATTTCTTTTCAACCAATTTTTCAACTATAAAATGCATTTTCAAATTTCTGAATAATTGCTTTGTTCTGATAATAGTAAATAAATTATTTTCTAATAGGCTTTGATTTTAAAAATTGATTAGATGAGTTCTGTAACATGTTTGTTTACAAGGCTATATCTTTCTATCTGTTTTTGTGTGTATAATTTAATAGCTATGAAATGTTTATCTGTCAGTTAATCTATATTGGTGAATTAAGTAAAAAAAAAAAATAAGAACTCTAAATAGTGGCAATGTATCGAAAATTACAAACTTGGAAAATTCTTATCAAAAATGAAAAAGTCATAACAGTTGATAGGATTTTCGTAATGACTTATAATTTTGTTTTTAAAAACGTGTTGGGTTCAAATTGCATAAAAGATTAATGACATAACTTTAAAAATACAGTCATGCATTAAATAATATTTCTATTCTTATTTCTGATCCCCCCCTCCTCCCTTTTTATGAATTGAGGAGGGTTCAATACAACTTAACAGACCACTTTATTATTCTAGCATTAGTCTAACCTAATGGTTGCAGGGAAAAGAGTTTTTATTGTTTATATTTTTTATAGTTCTGTGGTTCATAATACAAGATATCAAATTGTTTTCATATTAATAACAGGACTTATTTTAGGTCTGGAAAAAGGTAGAATATGTTTGATTGAAAAAGCACAGTTTGAATCAAAAATATTCAAGACCTAAAGCTGGTTTTACTTCCATGTTGTTGAAAACTACAGCATAGATTTCTTTGCTATGTAAAAAAAAAAAAAAAAAAAAAAAAAATCCAGCTTTCAAAAATTTAAATTTAATTAAATATTAATTCGAAAAAATGAACTATAATTAAAATGAGGTTTTAAAATTTAAAACATAATGAAAAGAATGAAATAGTTAAATTAACAAGTTAAGCTAGTAATCAGTTTTATATGGTTTTCTGAATGTTTTCTCCCCAACTTATCTACATTCAAGAATTAAGTTGAATTGTAGTTTATATTGTAGTGCACAATTTGGTAATTTTCTTAACCAAGGATTGTTTTGAATCACTTGGCTTTGACTGGTTGAAAAAAGAATCTTTCTGACATGCAGTATCAAATGTTTGGCAAATCTGATAATTCATTAAAAACTCTAGTCAAAAAAAATATAATTGAATTCAGTGTAATGAAATCATTTACTGTCATTTGAGACTAGGAAATAGACAGTTACAAAAAGAAAATATTCTTTAGGATAGGACATTTGACTATACTACTCTTTTTTATGAATGTTTTATATTCAATAATTTTTAATTAATCCCTTAAAAGGGAGCTTTTGATTATATATAGAATGTTTCAGTATGCAAGGGCCCCCAGGGGGCTCATCTCCTTCAGATGAGTATGGGCATCACAACCCCGAGGTACCTCAGTGATCTTTTTTTCTCCTCCTCTTTTTTTTTTTTTTTTTTTTCTGTTTTTTCGCTTTGGGGGGGGGGGTTCCGCTTGATATTTTAAGATATCAAGCGGAAAACAGTTCACTCTAACACAGTTTAATTTCTTCTGTGTATGTGGTAACATTTGTGTTACAAAATAAGAAAATAATAAAAATAAAAAAAAATCTATACAAATATTTAAAAATAAAAAAAAAATCTTTGTGGTGTCTACTAAAACACTAAAAGGCCGATGGCGTATCAATGCTGATTTCCTGCGTGCCTAGCTCTGGCAATACGGGGCCTTACTACCTCTCATGCGGAGGTACCTAGTGGGAGACCGATGGACATGTTTGGAACGGGCTCTGGTTGGAGAAGGGTGTGCGAGGAGAGGAGTTGCGTGCGCCGTCGGTTACAGTTTCGGAACGTCATCCTCAAAATGTTCCCAGAAGGAGAGCCTTGGTTGCGTATGGCTGGATGGTGTGACCTCCCTCCCATTGCGAGAAATCCTCCTTGGCTTCGGCCTTGGACTGTGCCTCTGCCTGGGCACGTAATGGGGCAGTTCACATTGTCCGGCTGGAACGAATCTCTCCAGAGGTTACTCGTTTCCACGTTAGGAAAGGGTGGAGAGATGGGGTCTGGTGGAGGCCCCATCGAACTAGAAGTCATTCCGTGTTTCTTTTCTCTTTTTAAGGCAATATGGATACAATTAAAGGAAAATCATTTTTTGGCTCTCGAAGCTGTAAATTTAATTTCAGGCTCATGGGCGGATCGTAGTTTATGCGTGGAAAGTGATAGGGAGAGGAATGATTCATCCTCATGTCCCGACGTCAACAACAAACATTCAAACAATACTGTACTCTCTTTTGTTAGCAAACCTAAATTTAACAGAAACATTCGATTTTTCATTGTAAAAAAAATTGAAGGAGATTTCAAAAGTGTTTCAGCTATTTTGATATATAAGACTATACAAGGTATGGTGGGAGAAGTGAAATCAATGAAGAAAACAAATTAGGGCCATTTATTAATAGAAGTAGCATCACCTAAACAAGCTGAAATGATCTTAAAATTAGAATATATAGGCAATCATTCAATAACAGTAACCCCTCATAATTCTTTAAATCAATCTCGTGGTGTTATATCTGAAGCTGATCTCCTAACCGGTACAGATAATGACATATTAGAAACTGTACCAGATCAAAATGTCGCCGCTGTGCGTCGAATAACTATTCGTCGCAATGGGAAAATAATACCCACCAAACACATCATACTTACATTCAATAGTGCAACCCTTCCCAAATCCATAAAAATAGCCTATCTTAACTGTCCTATTTGCCCTTTCATCCCAAACCCTTTGCGTTGCTTCAAGTGCCAAAGGTTTAGGCACTCAGTCCAGTCATGTCGTGGTCAAACAATCTGTGCACGATGCTCTGTTGTCGGACATGAGATCAAGGACTGTAATTCGGAACCCATCTGTCTGAATTGCAATGGTAACCACCCCGCTTATTCACGACAATGTCCCCGCTGGATCACTGAGAAAGAAATCCAAACCATAAAGCTAACGCAAAATTTGTCATATCCCGAGGCTAGAAAAATAGTAAATGAAAGAACCCCTACTGTTGGCTTAACATATTCAACTGCTCTTAAAATTTCCCCTACACACCAAAATGTCTCTCATTGCCCAAAAATAACTATAGACTGAGAAACCCAAACTATGACAATAGAATCCGAGGTTACCAGTTCTGCTACGTCACAGACAGTGAAATCAATAACAACTCCCTCCATTACCAATACTAAAACTCCAAAGAAAACTAGACAAACCATTATTAAGAATCAAAAGTTAAAACAAAATCAATCTAATAAAAATAAGGCACAAACTACCAGCAGAATTGCAAACAACAGTACTATCGCTGCTACCGGATCGAAGACTCTTCCGGTTACACAGAACCAGAAAAATCCTAAAAAACCACGTGTAGTAATAAAAAACTCTGTACCTCAAACTAAACAAATATTTTTGAAAGATCAATAAAACAAAACTGCCAATATAGATCCGAACGATACAATAAAAGTGTTCGTTTCAGATGAAGACATAATGTCTACT
The DNA here is from genome assembly GCA_019974015.1 of Nephila pilipes. NCBI lineage: Eukaryota > Metazoa > Arthropoda > Arachnida > Araneae > Nephilidae > Nephila > Nephila pilipes. The sequence continues at coordinate 218,444 of BMAW01027187.1, read as the reverse complement.
AATGATTCTTCCTCTGAATCATCCCCGAATTAGAGGGTTTTTTTTTTTCTTTTCCTCTTATTTCTCCATGACTTCCATGGTTTCTTGGAATTGCAGAGGTTACAGGAACAAGATCTCGGAGATAAAATATATAATAAATAAACACAACCCAATTGTGATTGCCCTCCAAGAAACGTACTTAACTGATAAAGACAAAACAAATATCAATCAATACAGCATTTTCAGAAATGACAATGTTACCCAGAAAGCAAGTGGAGGTGTCGCCTTATTGACATCCCAAGCTTTCCCGATCTCTCAAATTTATTTACAAACATCACTTCAAGCCATTGCAGTTAGAATACATCCAAACTTTAATTACAGTTTGTACTTTATACTTACCTCCAAATACTCATATTGATATTACGCTAATTCACAACCTCATCCATCAACTGCCAAAGCACTATATGTTGCTAGGAGATTTTAATGGCCACAATAATCTTTGGGGCAGTGAAAAAAACAACCTAAGAGGAACACAAATAGAGAAGATCCTTTCTTACAATAGCCTGTGTCTTTTGAATAACAACCAACCGACTTATTTTCATCAACCCACAAGAACTTTTCACTTGATAGATCTGGCAATTTGTTCCCCTTCAATTTTACCTTTCTGGACCTTCGAAATCAACTCGTATCTTTACAATAGTGATCACTTTCCTATTGTATTGAATCGTGCGAACTTCATACCACAAAACCAAATATCATACAATAAATACATATATGAAACTGCAAACTGGCCATTGTTTTCATCCTTAGCTGTTATCAATGAAGAAATAATAAGTTCTTGTAACATTGATGAGGTTGCAGAGGACATCACTAGCATAATAATTAAAAGTGCAAATATTTCCATAAGAAAAGTTTCTAATAAAATAAGCAAACAATCTAAACCGTGGTGGGACGAGGATTGCCGAATAGCCTATAAAAACCAAAGGAGGTCATGGAATGTTTTTAAAAGGTATCCTACCTTAACCAATTTTATTTCGTATAAACAACACAAAGCCATTTTTAGAAAAATACAACGACGCAGTCAAAGAGAATCATGGGCAAAGTATATTGAAAATTTAAATAGCAATATTTCTAGTAAAAAATTATGGGATAGAATAAAACGCATTTCTGGAGTTTTTATAAATCGTCAAATTCCAATTTTGGTAGACAATAATCAAACTATTTCATCTTGGAAAGAAATAGCTAATTAGCCCGTACTCCAATACTTCCAGTTCTAATAATTATTCTGAAAATTCCAAAAAAATAAAAACAACTGCAGAAAAGAAGAGAATTAATTATACTACACCACATAACTTGTCTTACAATTCTGATTTTACTTTTTGTGAACTGGAAAATGCTCTCTCCCATACTCATAAATCATCTCCTGGACCAGACAACATTACTTACCAAATCATAAAACATGACCCGTGTGGTGACCGGGGATGACAGAATAGTCTCACTGTAGCTCATGCATGTCGTAAAAGGCGACTAAAATGGGTACCCAGCGTCTGGGGGTATAGCCGGTCACCCTGCCCCTGGGGATTATATCAGGGGACCTCAGGGACTTGCCTTCTTCTGGTAAGTACGGGCATCATGACCCCGAGGCACCTTAGTGATCTTTTTCTTTCCCATGGGGTTTACTGTCTTTGGTAAACACCGATGACGCACTCCCGGGATACCCTAGCGATCCTTCTCTATTTTCGACCCTCCTTCTTGTCAACCATTTTTACCTTTTTTTTCAACTTCACGTCTAGACCACAGTTTAGTTTAATTTTGTTTGGCGCAGCATAGCCATAACTGGCTCTTGCGCCAATAAACTTTACATTCACTCACTCACTCACAAATCATAAAACATTTGTCAGTAGATTCACTAAAAAATCTTTTAAAATTTTATAATAGGATCTGGAAGGAACACACCATTCCTCGTTTATGGAAATATGCAATCATTATTCCAATTTTAAAACCGGGGAAAGATCCAACAAATTATCGACCCATAGCCCTCACGAGTTGCTTGTGTAAGGTCCTGGAGAAAATGGTAAACTCAAGATTAATGCACGTATTAGAAAAAAATTCTATTTTTTTTCCATTCCAAAGCGGCTTCCGACGTAACAGGTCTACTGTAGATAACCTCATCGCTTTGGAAACACAGGTAAGAGATGCCTTTGTTCAGAATAAACATCTTGTATCTATTTTTGCCGATATTGAGAAGGCATATGATCGTACTTGGAGGTATGGAATTTTACGAGACTTATATAATTACGACATGAGGGGTAACCTTCCGATTTTTATCCAAAAGTTTTTAGAGCACAGATATTTTAAAGTTAAAATTGACTCGACCTTATCAGATTATTTCATTCAAGAAGGGGTGCCATAAGGAAGTGTTTTAAGTGTAACTTTGTTCATAATAAAAATTAATAATATTATTTCAAACATCCCGCTATCTGTAAAAGCCCTTATATATGTTGACGACCTACAAATTTCATGTATGGGAAAGGAAATGAAAACAATTGAGAGACAACTTCAACTGGCGGTCAATAAAATTAGAAAATGGACAAATGAAAACGGTTTCTGCTTCTCAGTGACAAAAACGGCTTGTATTCATTTTTGCAGTCGAAGGAGACTCCACTCTGATCCTGAAATCTATTGTAACAATATTTTAATAAACGTGGTAGACGAAATAAAATTCTTAGGACTCATTTTTGACAAGAAACTAAAGTTTCGCCCTTACATTTTACAACTCCGAAAACGATGTGAAAAAACTATGAATATTTTAAAGGTTTTAGCGCATACTTCCTGGGGTTCGGATCATATCTGTCTTTTAAGATTATATCACGCTCTCATCCGATCAAAATTAGACTACGGCTGCGTGGTATATGGCTCTGCTCGAAAGTCAGATTTAAAAAAATTGAACACTATCCACCATACTGCACTTCGACTATGTTCTGGAGCCTTCAGAACATCCCCCATTCGGAGTTTGTATGTTGACTGCTTTGAACCATCATTAGACTTGAGACGACAACTTCTGTCCCTCCAATACCATTTTAGAACCATGTCAGCATCAAACTTTTTATCTTTTTCTGACAAAAGTTTATTTCTGGATAGGCTTTATCATGCAAGAAAACTATCCATACCTCCTTTCCATAGAAGAGTACAGGTTTTAATTGAGGGCTATGGGATTAATAACATTTCTGTGATGAAAGGCATTGAAGAAATTCCTCCTTGGCATGAACATGATTTTAATTTTAAAAATCCATTTAAATGCTTTAAGAAATCAGACACTACGCAGGGTGTTTTTCTTCAAATATTTAATGACTTTGCACAGCAATATACCGATTTTAAACATATTTACACTGACAGTTCAAAGTCAACGAATCATGTGGGTGCTTCATTTGTTGTAGATAGTTCACTTTGTTCATTTCAACTTCATGCATCATGTTCAGTTTTTACTGCTGAAATTTTTGCGATCCATAAGGCTTTAGACAACTTGTCAACTCGACATGATGAAAATTTTATTTTATTTACCGATTCTATGAGCGTTTTACAATCATTGAAGCACCCAAAATATTCATCGCATCCACTGATCATTCAGGCATTGAAAATTCTACATAAACTGCATTCCCAAAACATTCAAATAATATTTTGTTTCATCCCTTCCCATGTTGGTATCATGGGAAATGAAACTGTAGATAGTGCAGCTAAATATGCCTCTGGTGTAATAGTTGCAAACATTCCATTCTGTGATGCCAAAAAACACATTACATCAGCGATTTATCACCACTGGCAGGATCAATGGCATTTGGAATCTAAAAATAAACTCTATCATATAAAACCCATTAAATCTCATTGGAACTCATTTTCATGTAGAAGACAGGACGTCATTCTGACGCGACTACGCATTGGACACACGGGATTGACACATAAGTACCTTTTTCTGGGAGAAACCCCTCCAATATGTAACAATTGTATCTGTCTTTTAACTGTACGACACATTTTAATAGAATGTTCCTTTTTTAACTCTGTACATTTTAAACATTTTAAGTCATATACTCTTTCCTTAATAGACTTGGTTGGGGAAAATCCCCAACCAAATATTTTTAAATGAGATTGGTTTCACCCCATTCATTTAATCTTACATTTTATCTTTATTTCTATCATAGATGAATTTTAATTTGTTTCGATGAAAAAATTTTTCTCTTAACCTTGTGTTTTGCACATTATATCCCAAGAGGATTCAGTGCCAGAAATTTAACCAACCAGCCAATCAATATGCAAGGGCTGTATTTTTGGCTTCCAAGCTTCAGTGGAAACTTGTGAGACTTCTTTTATTGAGTCTGATAGGACAGTCATTTGGATGTTGACTCAACCAGGCATGACCATTGCAAGTGTTCAGTGATGAGAGTTTGGTTGGTGAAATGTCTTGAGAAATGTAATTTGCTAAGTTCCTGGACAATACCACCACTTTGATGGCATTGTGTAGTAAAATATTTCTGTTGTACAGTTACAGACAAATGCTTTCTATCATTTGGATTTCCTTAAATCGAGCTTAAAGCTACTGTTGAATCACTCCACAATATAGCAGTATTTGGATAAAATGAAATGTTAGAACACACGAAGTAAAGTAAACGAGTTTCAATCAGAACTGTTACCAGCTCAAGTCGAGGAATTGTGATCCTTTTCAAAGAGAAAAGTCAATAGCAATTGTACAACAACTTGACTTTTAGTTGTTTTATTTTCTTGAAAACGAATGTACAACACAGCCCCAAAGACTCTTTCAGAACTATCGCAAAATCTATACAGAGAGTAGACTGAAGAAAATGCTACTCCAATCCTTCTAGGTATGCATATATCATTCTGTGCTGGAAGTTCAGAAATCTATTTGTTCCACTGCTTGCAGTAAAATTTTATCCATGTACTCCTCAAAGTCGCATATCTGGAAAAGAATTTTCCTCACCACCATTGCAGGTGCAGAATCCCAGAGGGTTGTAAGTTTTTGGGCATTGATTTAAGAAGGAGGCTTTTAATAATGGATCCTAGTAACTGTTGTGTCTTATGATGTTTAGATGAAATGTGTCGTCTTCAGTGTTCCACTCTTCATCCAGAACTGTAATTGTTTTGAACCCCACTTTTATTAAATTTCTCATGTAATTGCTAGGGAAAATTAAAGAAACATCATTATTATAATTTCATTATTTTCAAATGAATACCTCTCTGGCATTGATATTTTTTTTGCTGTGCATCTGTTTTTAATCATTTCAAATAAATCATTTTTAAAAAATGTTAATTAACCTGAAGACTGATTTTATATATAGCTTTAATTCCCTTATTTATAAATTACTTGTATTAAAATACTAAGTATTTTCCTTTTCATTAGAAAATTTTCTTATTCAGATAATCTCAAGAAATATTTAAAAACGATTGCAGATAATTTAAAACCTTATGTCCTTTTTTTCAAAAGTAAAGTTTCTTTATAATTTTAAAGCATATTTTGACGAATTTTTGAAATATGTTGTATACATATATATAAAAACATAAAACTTGTTAAATGAGCACATAATTTTTAGCTATTTTTAAATAAATTTATCAGTGTTTTACAAATATTTTTTTGCTCTGTAATCAAATATTTGTTACAGATTAAAATAAATGCTGTTTTTATTTCCTTAATATTTTAGTACTTCATTAGTTTTTGTTTAAAAAATTAAACTTCTGTTATTGAATTTTTTTACAGGTGTAGAATTCATACATTTTTATGGTGGATTATCACTACTAAAACTTTTGAGTCTGAAAAAAGAGCTTTTCCCAGCTATAATGGAACGATGGACCAAAGAATATACAAATGATCCAAGAGCTGACATTTGTTTTCAATATTTCCATTGGAGATTGATACTTGATAGTGACCTTTATCTTGAAGACATGTGTTAAAGCAATATTTAAGTGATTATTCATCATTTATATATAATTCTAACATTTTTTTCATGCTGTCAATTGTAGTGTTATAATTCCATGTCATCAATTAGTAATTCTTCAGAAGAGCATAAACATATCATTATCAATTACATACTTTGTAAATACATCTTTTTAAAAGTGAAAAATGTGTAAAAAAAAAAAAAAACCTTTTTGAAAAATATACTTGCCTAATTTTTCTTATTTGTGTTTTGTGCTAAATGATTATATCTCACTCATTCATTCATATATATATATACAGTAATACCTCTTGAAAGGGACGTCTCAATTTAAGTGACAAAATGTCTGGTCTGGTGGGTTTCCTTTATTGGGAGGTATTACTGTATATATATTACTATGTAATATCATTTTAAGATGAAAAATATGTTTTAATACATATGGGTGAATTTAAATTACAGTATATACAAGTACTGTTATACGGCTTGTAAAATCTCATAAATATTGACTAATCGATTGTTCATCTGCGTAAAAATAATGAATTCCCAATTTAAATTTCAAAACAATTTCCTTCTTCCTTAATTGACAATATTATAATGTTTGCTATATCCCATTACATTTGTACATTTAGTTCAAAACGAAATTGCTTGCTATCTGTTTGTATTTTTAAATAGATGTGCATTTATCAGAGATTTGTGTATTGCCAAGATATCAGTATTCTGTTCTCAACAATTTTTTTATTAAAATTCTGTAGATATATATGAAGTTATATTATTAGGTATGTTAATATTTTTTGTCAAATTATCTCTAATTAAATTTGTAATACATTCCTCTGATTATTTTGTAGATCTGTCAAATAGCAGTAATTCTGTAAAGTTTTAAAATAAATTTTAACTTAGAATTTCATATCAATAAAATGTCTCTGATTTTGTGTATGTAGTAGAGGTATGTAATATAGATTCTTATAGGTTATAAAGAGGTTAGTCTGCTGGCAGCTCATATTATGAAAAGAGAAATAGAATTGAATTAGGAATATTTGAAAAGTCATTGATAATAAGTAATAAGAATTTATGTTACGAATGCGACCGCAGAAAAAAAAAAGTAGAAGTATAATGTAGTACTTGAATATAACCTTTTTATTTATTTTTAAAGCTATATCTAAACATCTAAAAGTTTATTGTGTCAGTCATTTGTAAAATGAGCTTTGTAGAATAAAGCATACATATTTAAATAGTAATTTTTTGTGGTAAAGGTCAGTTTAAAATATGTTAGGAATTTGAACAATAATATTTTGAGTTGTATACTTCTAGAATATTCTTATTTGAAATTAAAGCTCTGTACTCCTTTAATCTGGCACATCTCCTTTCTGGCCCCTATCAGTAATTGGGCGTTTCTACACTGGCTGACTAGTCAGAAAACTATTTTATGCCATCTACTTCAATAGAATAATGTATGCTCTCAATACAAAACATTACATTTTTTTGTAGCTTTAGTTATTTTGCATATTTTATACTTTATTTACATGTACTGTGATAAATTTTATGCAATAATATATTGCTTTTGCTGTGTAAAGGCATTAAATTTAATTATATTCCAGTAATCCAATGTCTGGTCCGATATCTGCCTGCTTCAAGAAAGTCGTATATTAACAGAATGCATTTGTTAAAAATCTAGTTTTTATGAATATTGAAAGCATATTTGAAATAACGAATTGAATGAAACTTTTGTTGAAAAGTTTTTAGTTGGTGGGATCAACAAAAGTACAATACATAGGCAGATAAAACTTGCATGGAAAATTGTAAAATCCAACTGTAATATCCTTCAAAATACTCTTCTTATATCTTTGTGTACATTATTAAAATGGTCTTGCTTCAATGGCGGATGGTTGTGATAGTCCTGTGATTGGTATAGTTGCAAACTTTGTAAATAGTTATTTTTAATTTGAATCAAAATTCCACTAAACACCTCTCAGGATTCCATGAACTTCTGCACTTTTATTGCAACTGCACCTTAACCCTTTAAGCGGTCAATTATTTTACCAGAAACGCTTCCAAAAAAGGCATATTTTTTTATTGCATATAATTAATGATATGATACTATGGTATACTATGATATTCAAAATATCAAAAGAATATATTTTCCCTCCAAGTGAGAGGGAAAATTAAAATAAATAATTGGATTGGTGGATTCTCCCTCCATTTTTTATAAAATAATATAATTCCAAGAGGGGAAGAGAAAAAAAAAAGAAATCAAATCTTCATCAGAGCTGAGCTCACTGCACGAGTCATCTGAGGAATAATCCAAATAATTAGAAGAAATATCTGTATCTGTATCAGAATGTAGTTCATCATCTAACAAGTAAGTATTTTCGTCGTCTATTCCATCCATAATTTCCATAAGATTCACAAGCACGGTATACAGTAGAACAAAAATTTCAAAGAAAAGTTCCTGCTTTCCCGCTACATAGAAAGACCCGGTTGAAAAGCATTTCATTTACATGGACAAGCCATGCCATCTGTTGAAAAATAATAATACTAAATAGTCTCTTTCAATAATGAAAAATGCGGGCAAACCAGAAAAGGAAAGGAGAAAATATCGATGCCCGTACGGCGTACGGGCAAACCAGAAGAGGTCAATTTTGGGTAGCACGTACACTGTACGGGCAAACTGCTTAAAGGGTTAAAGTCCTCATATAGCATGGTATGGAAGTAAGGAGAATGAGGTAACATTTCAAGTGTTATTAAACAATATTATGTGTAGACAGTGAAAACAAAGTAATGTATTCGTCCAATGGTAAAAATTATGCTTTTGGTGATTTATAATGAAATTTGTCAATGATTATATTTAGCAATTTTTTTCCTGCCTCTTTTTTTTCTTCTTATTTATATAATAGTTGTCTAGATGTACCAATATCAGTCATTTTGACAGGCCAGAAAATTTGTACCTGAATGCATTTTGGAGTTATATTTCTTATGTTTCCTGGAGATCTTGCAGGAGATTTTGTAGGAATGTACTGACTTTAAACTAGATATATTTGCATTATTTTTATCATAGGTTGTACTGAACTCTACTTATCTAATATTTTACTATGGATAAGAATGATTAATATTGACTAGTAAGAAAGCATTACTGGTAGATTATTAGAAGGAATAATTGTTAAAAAAAAAAATGCTCTAAGAAAAGCATATAAATGTAATTTATATCTGACCATTTTATTACTTCACTATAATTTGTTCTACTATAAAGTATCATTTCTGAAGTGTCTATAACCAATGCAGCCATGAAAAGAAGGTCATGCATGCACTGATTCAGGATTAGAGGAAATAATATATAGTTATCCTATGAATATGATTCATCATGTGAAGAGGCAGAGGATGACAATGTATTAACATAAACTAATAATGGTGAAGAGAGTATTATAACTATGCCAATAAGAAGAATGAAAAGGCACATTTTTTAGCACATTCAGCTACTCCCAAAAATGGAATAGCTTCAAATGGAACTATAAGGTCACAACTACAACAAAGTAGAATTACTGGAAGTTTACCACTTTAAAATATTTTCAAGGACTCTTCAGAACCAATAAGGTGTGCAAAAAGAAATATTAAGACTGATGATGTTCTCTGTGCATTTTCATTGATTGTAGATCATCACACAATAAAACATATTGCATGGAAACAGAAGCCCATTGCGTTTTGCAGAATAATTCATGAATAATAACATCAACAGAGTTACGTGCATTTATGGCAATTGTATATGGTTGTGGAGCATGTGAAGTGAGAAAATTTTAAAATTATCATTTTCATGCTCAGCAAAATAGGGACTTTTTTTTTACAAAACAATGACTAGGAATAAGTTTACAGAAATTCTTTGATTCATACATATTGATTGAAATCATCATGTTAAAAACAGATAAACTTGGTATGATCTGTGATGTATGGGCAAAGTTTCTTGAAAACTTTTGAGCATGCTGTAAACAAGAGTGAACTTAGCTGTAGTTATGAGCAATTATTTCCAATAATAGCTAGATGCTGATTTATATGCCAAACAAACCCAATCAATTTGGTATAAAATTAGTGGCACTTGTCAACATCAAGTACATTATAATTGGGTTTTTTTTATTTGGGGGGGGGAAAATGAAACATATGCGTGGTCAACATATTTTTATCATCATTGTCAATATCACTTCTGAAATTTCCTAAACCATTTACAGGATGTGGCAGAAATGTAACCACAGTTAATGTTTTTACTAGCATCTCACTAGCTTCAAAATTGTTAACAAAAAACACTACTCTTCTGGAAACAAAAAGGAATTACCAAAAGAGGCATAAGAAAAGGATGATATGGTTTGTTACTTCACACTTTGTACGAATCAAAAATTAGATTTCTGATAATTTATTAAACTTAGCTGATGAAAAAAAATAGTTATACTAAGTTCAAAACAAATCTGAAAATTGACGAGGCTGATAAACGATAACTGAACACAGTCAAGTTTTATCATGAAATTAAATGTGGAGTAAATATAACTGACCAATTGACATGCAAGTAGGATACATTGAAAGCTTGGTTGTAGCGATGGACCCTTGACTTTTTATCAATATTTAAGATTTGTCTGCAGTCAATGCATGGATACTACATAAAGAAGTGATTAGGGGAAAGACTAGAAAATTTTTATTTCTATTAATAGAACTGTTCTGCCTATGAATATATAAGTTTAACCTGAATGCAATGTCATGAATCTGAAAGTTAAGCTGCACCTCCTGGAAGTTACAAATATAATTCATGTCAACCTAGATTTTGCAAGAATAATAAGTCACATGATATTTGCAAAAATGTGTACGAAGTAAAACTATTAGTTTTATTTGTAAAAAATACCTATCAAAATATCAAAAATGGGTATATAATTAAGCAATTTCATATTTTGAAGACAAATTATTGATTTTAATTGGTCATTAATTAATGGATGAGATATAGGATTTAGACAATGTGAAGTCAAACCTTTCATTGTTTCCATTAGACTCATTCTACCATTAAAAAGTAGATATTTCAATGATGAAAATAGAATGTTATGAAAGCTGGAAAACAAGTTAATCTATAAAATGAATGACACCAAAATGAAATGCTGACTGTATGTGTAAATATGAATAAGATCATTGAATTGTTCTTCAGTTGACTAATTGCTTTATTAAAGTCACACACTAAAGCAAAACAAAGGTAATTTGGTGGGTCTATACTTGCCACAGATGATGAAATAAGACACTAAACTTAAAGTAGAGTGAAACACAAACACCAATCTATAAAATTTAAACCTGCTCAATCATTAATCTCACAATTCATTACCAACTCATTAACAAAAAGATACATGAAGTGATCAACACTATATCTGATAAAGAGAAGAAGGGATGCTGTGATTGATTAGTTTTTGTGGGATATAAAACAACAAAGGCTATAAATCCCTTTTAAAAGATGCTTTTCATTCAATAGATATCAAAGTACTTACACTTCTGCAGGAATATTCTGAACAGTTGTCTACAAACTGCTGTTGTTTCCAAAAGTTCTTTGAAAGTAATATTGTATTGTGGGTTTATTTTCAGTTTATTCCAGAGGTGATTTCTTTGGAATGAAGGGATGCATATATAAGGCATTTCTTTCTCCAGTTCATTTTCTTCCTCATAATCAACTAATCGTATAAAATTTTTCTTTGAATTTTCATTGTTATTTTCATATATTTTTACAATTATGGTCTCAATGACTTTGTTCTTTTCAGAAATTAAAACCCATTACCCTTTAGTTCAAAAAGCATGCCCTATTACTATTCCATGTCCAATTTTTTACGCTGTTCTTTCGGTATTCCTACAAAAATGATTGATCCAAAAATATTAATTGTATGGAAAAACTATTCAATGCGTTGCCTTTTTCATCATATATTTTGTAAAGTATTTTCAGAATGCTGATGTGAAACATATGATTCCAAACCTACATGAAGCATATAGAACTGTGCCCCTTCCTCGAAATATGTTAATAATTTTGTTACCAGAAAAACTTTCGGCTCTTTTTAAATTTTATGAAACTACAAAAATTTCGATTTTTTCCTTCAACAAATAAACAAACTTTTCTATAAAAGTCATCTATGATCGTCAAAAAAAAACTTACCGCCTCTCGATATTGCTTGGAATTGTATAAGGCTCTCAGAAATATTTTCTAAACTTACAATGTTAAGGTACTTAGCTCATCTTCCTTTAATACAATTTTAAAGAACTCTGAAATATTTTTTTACCAGCAATGTATCATTTTCACCAGTTTATATCTATCAATCTAACACATCAATCAATAACTCCCGAGACTAACATTGAAAACAACATTTTTTTTGCAAAATTTTTTTTTTATTCATCAACATAACATCTTTTGTTAATCACCTTTTAGGGTGATACAATCGTTCCAACGCTTTTCCAAATCTTTTTTTTTTCCCCCGCAAGAAATCTTTTTTGTTGCGAGTAAATAGCGATAAACAGCTTTCTGAATCATCGACTCGTTGCTGTTTTTGTTCCATCGAAAGCAATCGCGGCACCCACTTGGAAAAAACCTTTTTCACTTCACTTCAAAAAAGCTTTTTCAGTAAATACACTTCCATATGATATCTGTGTCATCTCAGCAATCTCACGGAGCTTCACTTTACGATCTTTCATTATAATTTTTGTCACTTCACTCACATTTTCCGGTGTAACGGCTTCCACAGGTCTACCCGAGCGTTCCGCGTCATTTGTGTCGGTACGACCACGTTTAAACTCGGCAAACCACCGACAAATCGTTGCTTTTGATGGACAAGAGTCCGGGTAACATTTTTCAATCCATTGTTTCGCTTGCACGGTGTTTTTACCCATTAAAAAACAATGTTTTATCAGAACACGAAACTCGGTTTTTTCCATTTTTTAAACAAACTACAAAACGACTTTACTCCAACCTCGATAACTCAGCTGTTTCTGGTCCGATCGACTTAAAATTTTGACACGTTTCAAGCAAAGGTTAGTACTCTAGAAAGACCTGGTTACTGGTTTACTACGAGCGCCATCTCTGGGTTAGTCTCGGGAGTTATTGATTGATGTGTTATGAGCACCAAAACCAAGTATTTGGTACCGTTTTTGCTATCTACAGAACATTAACTTGCATAATTCTGTATCTTTAATAGTTTTTGAAGTATGAATTTTCCAAATTGCTCGAAAAATCTGAAATTATAAAATGTGTGCCCAGATGTATGAATTTCAAAATTTTATTTTTCGCTATGCGCAAACACCAAGACCGCAGTAGCCTAGTGGCAGGCGTTTTCGTCGCGTCGGAGATTCCATCCTTGATGCCACTAAAGACCCTTCGTGTAGCCGGTGCTGATGAACGTTGAATCTGTTGAGGCTCAAAACTCTGTTGGAAGTTAGGTGAAGGTGAAAGAATAGTCACACTGTAGCTCATGCATATCGTAAAAGGCGATTAAAATGGGTACCCAGTGCCTGAGGGTAGAGCCGCGCACCCTGCCCCCGGGGATTAAATAGGGGCTTGCCTTCTTCAGGTTGGTACGCGCATCATGACCCGAGGCACCTTAGTGATTTTTTTTTTTCTTTCACATGGAGTTTACTGTGTTTGACGCGTTCCCGGGATACCCTAGAGATCCTTCTCTATTTTCGACCTTCCTTCTTTTCAAACTTTTAATTTATTTTTTTTTTCCAAACGTCTAGGCCACAGTTACATCTTGCTTGGCGTAGCATAGCCACATCTGATTCTTGCGCCATTAAACATTACTTTCACTCACTCACAACCCTTGTGTCGTTTCTAGAGCGACATTAATAAAAACCAATTAACCAAAACCACAAACTTGATAACGATGGAATGGACTAATTAATATCTTTTTTAAGGTACTTCTAAAAATTTCATGTGGCCGCGGCAGCCTAGTGGTCATGGTTTCGGATTCGTTGCGGCGCTTTTCGTTCAGTCGCGGGTTCGATTCTTAGCCGCTAAAGATCCACCGTGTAGCCGGGGTTGATGTACGTTGAATCTGTTGGGGTCCAAAGTCCTCCCGTTGATGTGGTGTGGATGTCAGGTGTCGTCCTCGTCACTTGACCGAGGTTTAAAATTACGAGGCCCCTCGCCAATAACCCTCGTGTTGCTTCTAAAGCTGCGTTAATAAAAACTAAACTAAAAAAATCAAAATATTTCCTATACCAGTAATGTAAACGTACTTCTTTTCTTTATAGTAACAATGTTAAGATTCTTACCAGCTTGAGAGTCAGAGTACTTAAAAATTAGTACAGGAAGGGGGAAGTTAAAACCCTCCAAAGTGTCAATGTTATTTCTACCGTAACTTGTTTAACCCCCATAATTTAATAAATATTAGGTGAATCGATCCCAAACTTTCAACATAGGGTACCCTACAGATTCTCTAACGAGGTCAACTTTTAGGGGATCAGTTGTCGTTTTGGATTTTAAAATTTTACCGGGAGTCCGTATCTTTGTAAGTTGCATTCCGATTGGTTCCAAATTTTTCCATGTGGGGTTTCGAAGGGATGGGAGTGCCTTGCCGATCGGAAATGGCTATATTTCGAATCCTATGGAGGTGTAGGTTCGCTCAAGGTGTCAGAAAACTCGGGAAACATTGCGGAGTATAACAACATAACGGTTACAAGTTCCAAAAGTTATGATGACATGACTTTTTCAACTATTTTTTTTATCTAATTAAAACAGACACAGGAAATAAATTTAAGTTTTTTGCAAAATATCAGAACACATCGATTGGTACCAACTCCTTGTCAATCGGGTCATTTGTCTGGAGACAGAACCCAAGATTGTGCAGATTTCCGAAATTCGTATGTATATATATTGAATTCTCACCTCCGAAACTATTAATTTGATATATGAGTGAAGGAACAGTTACTATCTACTAGATGGCATTTTTTAAAATATATCTGTAATAGGTTTAGAGATATAAATTTTTGAAAATGCTCCAGATATTTATTTTCGGTCATTTTGAAAAATTAGTATCTCTCTATCCATAACGACTAGAACCACTAATTTGGCAATGATTAAAAGTATTAATTACTACCTATGCGGTGACATATTACAGATCATTTTATCTGTCACGGAATTCGAAATACGAATTTTCGAAAATGCTCCAAATTCGTATCTTTCTATTTACACACTTTATAGCCAAAAACTCAACATGAATGAGAAAAAGAATTTTTTTTAATTTAATTAAAAAGTAATTACCTATAGAAAAGCATGTCAAACAATACTTTATCACAAATTTTGAGGTGTGAACTTTTTAAAATGGTCTAGATACGTATATTGAGTATATTCAACACTTTATGTGTTGTATAAATAAAGGTTCTTGGATTTCATCAGCAACATTATTTGCTATTTAAAGCACAACGCAAATACTAGATTATATATAATATTTACATTCAAATGCTAACAGAACTAATGATATCATGATCATGGAAACAATCAGGATAGCGGAGCACTACATCCTCTATCAAAGACGGGGGGGGGGGGGGGTGCTGGCGTTTTTCTTCGCGCAAACCGTTTTTCATCTCCTCTACGTTCATTGGTCCAGCGCTCTGTTTAACCTCCTTTCTTGTATCCTTCCGCGACGGCAGCAAACCACGATTGCTACATCTTTCAATTCAGGAGTACCGAAACCAAATATTTGGTGGGTAATCAACTATATTAGTTCCTACCAACAAGATGTTATCTTACGTTTGTGTTACGTCTTTCATGGGTTTTGAGATACAAATTTTTCAAAATGCTGGAAATAATTGAAACTTTAAAATGTGAGTACAGATATACGGATTTCAAAATTTTACATCTCGCACCAAAACAATTTAGAAAAAAAAAAACTTGATATCTATGGGAAAAAACTAGTTAATATAATTACGATAACATGTCATATTATACAGGGTGTTTCATATTGAATGGGACAAAAAGAAAACATGATAGTGAACGTTGTAATTAATATATTTAGAAAATTCTAATTTACCTCAAAACTACATTTATTCAAGTTTCTACAGGTGTTCAATATGTGCCCCTCCGGTGACACGACAAATGTTTACACGGTAATCAAGCTCCTGCCACACTCGATAGCATATCCCCTGTGATTGAGTTCAACACTGCAGTTATCCGCTGCTTCAGTTCCTCTGGGCCGCGGTAGCCTAGTGGTCAAGGTCGTGGACTCGCAGCTGGCAGTTTTCGTTCAGTCGCGGGTTCGATCCTTGGTCGCCAAAGACCCGCCGTGTAGCCGGGGCTGATGCACGTTAAATCTGTTCGGGGCCCAAAGTCCTCCCGTTGGCGTGGTGTGGATGTTAGGAGAGGGGGGTGCCAGCTCAGGTGTCGTCCTCGTCACTTGACCGTGGTTCAAAATTACGAGGTCCGTCGCCAATAGCCCTCGTGTTGCTTCTAGTGCGACGTTAATAAAAAAACTAAAAGCTTCAGTTCCTCTAAGTCCTGGTGGGCCGCGGTAGCCTAGTGGTCAAGGTCGTGGACTAGCGGCCGGCGGTTCTCGTTCAGTCGCGGGTTCGATCCTTGGCCGCCAAAGACCCGCCGTGTAGCCGGGGCTGATGCTCGTTAAATCTGTTTGGGAACCAAAGTCCTCCCGTTGGCGTGGTGTGGATGTTAGGAGGGGGTGCCAGCTCAGGTGTCGTCCTCGTCACTTGACTTCGTTTCAAAATTACGAGGTCCGTCGCCAATAGCCCTCGTGTTGCTTCTAGTGCGACGTTAATAAAAACTAAACTAAACTCCTCTAAGTCCTGAAGAAGTGGACGCACAAACACCTTGTCTTTAACGAAATCACAGGGCGTTAGGTCTGGTGATCTCAGTGGCCAATGAAGACATGTCAAATCCTGTGGCCCAGCACGGCCAATCTAGCGATGGGGTCGACGTTCGTTCAAGAACTCACGTTTTTATTCCAATGTGAGGGAGCACCATCTTACTGCAAAATGAAATGAACAGCTTTCTCCAGCTGGGGGAGCAACCACTCAGAGAGCATATCTTGGTAAATGTCCCCATAAATAGATTTTTCAGCAAAGAAAAATGGACCAAAAACTCAACTGTTTGATAAAGAGCAGAAAACGTTCACCTTGGGAGTATCACGCTGATGTTCTAATGTTATATGGACATTTTCCGTGCCCCCAAATCGCAAATTATGGCGATTAACTTTGCCACATAAGTGGAACGTGGCTTCATCGGTAAATACTAGTGTGTTCTCGAAACCATTCACGTCGAGCTTTTCTTGAAATTTGGCACAGAAATTCTTACGCAACGGTTTGTCAGTAGGTTTTAAAGCCTGGACCATCTGATATCTGTACGGCTTGAATTGGAGACGCTTCCGTAAAACACGCCACACCGTTGCGTGAGGGACAGCCAGTTCTGCACCTGCACGTCGCGTTGATTTTGAGGGACTCCGTAAAAACGAATCACGAATTCTTGCAACCACTTCAGGTTTTGTTTCTTTTCGTCTTGGGCTTTTGTTCTTGCATAAGCAGACGATATCCTAGAACTGCTTCATCCACCTGCTTATGTTATGCCGATGCGGTGGTTCTTTACGAAATTTCGTGCGAAAATGTCTTTGCACAACAGTTACCGAGGAGGTTTTGGCATATTCGAAAACGCAGTACGCTTTCTCCTGCACGGACGACATTTTGTTTAACAGCGCCTCTAGCGGCGAGTTCGTCATTCGATAATTTTTTCCTGTTGTCAAATAAAACTTGTATATTTGTAGTTGCAGAATAAATTTGTTTCGGCTGAATAAATCCATTACGGCAGTCATACAGTGCTATTCTTTTTGTCCCATTCAATATGAAACACCCTGTACTTCATCTTTAAGAAATTGAGAAAAAAATTTTTAACTTGCTCCAGATATATATCTCAACCACAGTAAAAATTACGTAACACTCTCTATATTTATAACTGTTGCATTTCCATCGGCACTTAGTAGAACAATATATTTGTTTAAACTTCCTTTAAATGCTTGATGCTCAGATTCTTTGACCCGTAAAATATGATTTTTGTTATTTAAGCAAATAAAGTAACTCAAAAAAAAAAAAAAAGGATTATTTTCACTAAGAAAGAAATTGCAATAAACTTTATTCGCTCGTCTTCATAAATTCCAACTACAAAAAGCCGCGCGCCGATGTATTTACGAAAACTCTATTTTACAAGTTGAGCAGTTCGCAGCTTCTTCTCGCGGACGCGACAGTAACTATTAAAACCATACATTTATTACAAATTGAAATTTCTATTTAATATCTACAAGATGACGTGTTACATAATACTTTGTTTTTCACAATTTATAAGATATGAATTTTTAAAAATGCTGGAAAACGGAAAATTCAGAAAATGTGACTCAAATATACCGATTTCAAAAATTCAAATATCTCGAATTATAATAACCAGAACCATATAATTCATACTAATGGAAAGAAAAAGTTACATCCTATGCGAACTTATATCCCACAATATTTTATTTTTCATTGATTTCAAAATTTCATACGAATTTTTGAAAATGCTTCATATATACGTATCTAGAGCGTTTTCAAAAATTCAAATATCTCGATTTGTAATAGCTCAAACCATAAAAGTTATATTTATACAAGAATATGTCAAACAACATTTCATCTTTCATGAGTATGGGGATACAAATTTTTGAAAATGCTATAAAATACGAAATTCAAGAAAAATTTGCCGCGAGAGGAATTCGAAAGTTTGTATCTTTCTTTTTATATAATCATTGCCACCATAAATTTAACATTATTGGAAAGGAAGAGTTATTGCTTATACAAAACTGTGCAACACAACACTTTATTTCTCGTAGACGTTGAGATACAAATTTTTGAAAAAGCTAGAGGTACTAATTTGGAACGCTTTCAAAAAATCGCATCTCTCGATTTATAATAACCAAAACCGTAAGACTTATATTAACGGAAATGAAACGTTATACATATACAGAAATAGATAACGCAACACTTTATTTTTCACACATTTTGAGATACGAATTTTTGAAAATGCTCCAAAATATGAAATTCGGAAAATGCGCCCACAGATGTACGGATTTTGAAGATTCATTTCTTTAAGTTTGTAAAAACTTAAACCGTACATTTCACGTTACTGGAAATAAAATGTTATTTGCTATACAAAAATGTGCTATATAACACTTTATTTCTTGTACATTTGAGTTTTTAAAATTGCTCCAAATACGTATCTGGAACATTTTGAAAAACTCGTATCCCTCAAAATATACCAAAAGCCATGAATTTTCTACCGATTAAAATTACTAATTATTATCTACAACAGGGGTCTCCAAACTACGGCCCGAGAGCCACATCCGGCCCGCGGACAGATTTTGTCCGGCCCGCGGAGAGCTAGCATACTTGAAAGAAAACTCCTTCTAGAGAACATATTTATTTTTTATAGCAAATTAAATTTAGTTTACTGAAGTAATCTATTTTTATGTTGAATAATTATTAATATGACATCTACATTGATATGGTCATGGGCTAACTACTCATAACATTGTTGTAGGTTACTATATACTAACTAACAAATTATTGAAATGAATCCAACTAACATTTTATACATTTTAAATGAAAAAATAACTTATAACAAGCATAATGACATATGAAATACTAATGAGATTTATGTAATTGAGATTTTCCACTGACAATAGTTTGTAGTTGTGGACTAATTTTACTTGTACCAATTATTAAAAGAGATTTAAGATGCTCATCAGTTAATTTAGATCTGTAAACATTTTTTGTGTACTTCATTTTGGAAAAGGTCTTCTCACACAAATAAGTAGTACCAAAAACAGAAAACAGCCCACGAGCAAATTTATGCAAATTATCAAATTGTGTCAGTGGAAGACACTTATAAAATTCCAACAAAGATAAGTTTTGATATTTGTTCTTAATTATATCACTGCACTGTAGATCAATCATTTCCATTTGAAGTTCCGGGGCTAGGGTTTCAATGTCAGTATCAAAAGGATTCTGAAAAATCTTAATTTGATTCGCAATGGCATCAAAGTCCGAGAAACGAGTATCAAAATTTATTTTCAAAGCACTCAAAGTTTCGATTGCAAAATCGATAGGAAACTCGGTCTCAGTGGTGTGGCTGAATATTTCACATGTTTTAAAATGTGAAAAACATTTACTTCGTAGTTGTGATTGAAACAGTATCAATTTCTTCCGGAATGATTTGATATTAGTGTATAAATCAGGAAGATGCTGGTTTTCTCCTTGCAATCTCAAATTCAGTTCGTTCACATGTTTTGTCAAATCAACATAGAATGCTAACTTCCACAGCCATGCGTTGTTTTGCAATTCAGTAAGAGGGCGATGCTTTTCATTCAAAAAAATTTCGATCACTGCTCGAAGTTCAAAAAAGCGCTGAAGGACTTTCCCACAACTAAGCCAACGTACGGCAGTATGATAAGGTAAGTCATTTTCTCCAATCTCTTCAATAAATTGCACGAATTGTCGGTGATTCAGCCCAAAAGATCTGATAAAATTAACAGTTGATATGACTGGTTTCAGAACTTCAGACATATCCAAACATTTTCCGCACAAAGACTGTTGATGAATGATACAATGTAAGACTATTGGTTTTGAACCACCGTCATTTTCTACAGCCTTTGACACAAGAGCGACCACTCCTTTATCTTTCCCACTCATGTTTTTGCCTCCATCAGTTGTAATACATTTCAAGTTTTTCCATCGAAGGTTCTTTTGGTTAATGGCCATTTCAACTCCTTTAAAAATATCTGAACCAGTAGTTGTGCCATGAATACTATACATATCAAGAAGTTCTTCATGCACTTCATAGCTTTTATCTACTCCTCGAATATAAATCAACACCTGAGCAGTATCTGACACATCCGTTGACTCATCCAATGCCAAAGAAAACCACTCAACATCTCCATTTTTGTTGAACAGTTGAGAGGATATATTTTCAGCGATGTCTTCTACCCTTCGAGCCACAGTGTTTGCTGACATACTGACAGTTTTTAATAAATTTACCTTTTCAGGGCACATTTCTTCGGCTACTGCGATTATGCATTCTTTGACCATTTCTCCATCAGTGAATGGTTTTCCACGTTTTGCAATTTCAAGAGCCACACGAAAGGTGGCATGAGTTGCAGCCTCTTGTTCAGTTTTGAGTTTTGTAAATAAAGATTGCTGCGATTTCAATCCGAGCTTCATAGCTTCGAATTTTTCTGTCCGCAAACTTCCTGTATATTTTGAGTAATTTTGAAAATGTTTTGCTTCATAATGACGTTTAATGTTATATTCTTTGAGAACGGCTATGCTTTCATTGCAAATCAAACATAGCGCCTTGTTACTGGACTCAATTACGAAATACTGAATGTTCCACTGATCTTTGAATTTTCTGCATTCACTATCAATTTTTCGCTTCTTTTCCATTCTACTAAATCACACACAAAAGCAACAATTCAAATCAAAATATTGTTACAAAGATGTCTTAAACTTAAACACGCACAAACACGTTTTAAGGAGGTACGCACTATTTTATTTCACAGCAGTGTCATAGGAACTGACTTGTGGTTGCGCCACTAGCCTTCTTATATATTCCACTTACTGCCATCTAGAAGTGAGTGGAAGACACCAGAACTTTCTCGAACCAACGAGATTATTCTGTAAGTGCTATTAGCGCCATCTGTTAGCGATAGAAGGTACTACCTATTTCCGCTTGTGTCCACCAGATGTCCTGTCACGTTACTCCTCATGGCTCGCTCGTACTCTACGACTAATCTAGAAATTACAGATAATGACAGGAAAATTAATAATATGCAGTGTTGCCGTTTTGCGGACTTTAGTCCGATTTGCAGCCTTTTTTAAACGTGGCGTACTTTTTCGGACTTTTTTTTTTCATGTAAAAAAAATACTCATTCGTTACTTGAGTACTCGTTACTCGTTAGGAACCGAAGTAACGATTACTGAAGAAAAAAGTAATCAATGATTACTTGTGTATTTCATTACTTTTGTAATCAATGATTACTATGGCGATACGATGCGGGTACCCCATTATAACGGATACCCATACGATACGGAAAATACATCAGCTTCCCCGTCGCTAGAGGCATCTGGCAGAAATTAAATGAGTATCGTCCCCGTCGCTAGAGGCATAAAATTAAAGCGTTCCCGTCGCTAGAGGCATCTGGCAAAAAAGTAATCATATTTTACACCACTAGTGGACTGATTCAACTTTTTACCACCGGCAACAATGAATGATAATATGGTTTTGGCCCTTGGAATTTACTGGAGTAATCAATATGGCCCTAAGGCTGGAAAGTTTGGAGATCCCTGATCTACAAGATAACATGTTATGCATTATTATACCCTTCATAGATTTAGAGTTACGAATTTTTCAAATTGCTTCAAACATACAAAATTTATAAATGCGCACACAGATATACTGAAATGAAAAATTCTTATCACTCGATATATACGTACCAAAACCCCAAATTAAATAACAATTGAAGATACTACTTAACGCCTACACGATGACGTGTTACATTGTACTGTATCTTTAATATCTTGAGAGATACAAAGTTTTCAAATTGCTCCTTATACATATCTGGAGCATGTTTAAAAATTTTTAGCTCTCGATTTGCTAAAACTGAAACCATTTACGTAATCTCAATCAAAAGTACTGTTTATTACCTACAAACTGACATATTACATAGTATTGTGCCTTTCTCAGTTGATCAGATATGAATGTTTCAAAATGATTGAAAAATTCAAAATTCTCACAGATACATAGATTTCAAAATTTGGTATGTCTCGATTTATAAACCAAATAATTCGCATCAATGAAAAGGATTGATTATTACCAATATACAAAAACGTATTACACAACACTGTATCTGTCACAAGTGTTGAGATATGAATTTTTGAAATTTCTTGAAAAATATCAAATTATACTGATTCGTATCTCTTTATTTATGAATACCAAAAGCATATAAATTCAATTTTTCACGGATAATTTACGAGATATTCGAGTTTGACCCAAGATGAAATCGAAATAACCATATCATTTTTTATGTCAAACAAATATAAAATTTGATATTTCGTAACATTATTAGTTTTAAAGTCGGCTAATAACTTTATTTTATTAAATTTATTGAGAAATTCGTTAGAAAGACCAACGTCTGTTTCGAATGGGAAAAATTGAACAATTTACTCGTTTAGCTAATAATAATTTTTTTAAAAATAGAGATTCAAAGTAGTAGGTCAAAATACAATCTATATATACTTAAGAGTATTTTCTTCTCTCTGACGATTTTTAAATCAATATGTTATAATAAAAGTATACGACCAAATCTTAACAACTTAAAAAATTTTTTTTGATCTTTAGGAAGTCAAAGGACAAAAATCAGTACAATACCACAAGAAGTAGTTTTGAACTTCTTACAAATTTCTCTCTCTTACAAATTTTTATTTAATCCTTAATTTTTTAAGAATTAAATAAAATTTTGTAAAAGACAGAAATTTATGACAATGAAGTTGAAATTTTCAATTTTGAAAAATTCAAATGTTTCTCGGGTAATTTAAAACAATCTTCAATTTTGGCTTTCGGACGGAGTAATTAAATTCCCATTTCAATTTTTTTCGTTCCTGGAATTGTTTCCTTATATTTTTTGGTGCGCAATGATTTCTAGTCGTTCGAATTCCGATAACAAAATCCAATTGTCTTTTGACAGTTTCGAATTTTGCTTGTCCTATTCGGCCATCAGATTCATTCACGTTGTTTCAGAAACGAAAAAGCTGTATCTCACTCTTTCTAGAATATGTTCGGGATTGTTGGGTAAAACGAATGCTGATTAATGTAAGACTGCTTAACTGTTAATTCTCAAAAAAAAAAAAGAGAGAAAGCAGAAAATAATTAATCTTGCCAAGCTAAATTACAAGTATACGCTATAGAGTTAATCAAAAAACATATTCATTTTCCAAGATGGGTTCTTTTTTTCTTCCCTGAGATTCATCTAAATTCTAATCTTGTTTCCAGAGGTTGGTTTTAAGTAATTTCTTTTTCCGAGATCAAGGGGGGGGGGTAGTTTAGTTTAGTTTAGTTTTTATTAACGTCGCACTAGAAGCAACACGAGGGCTATTGGTGACTGGGGGGGGGGAATCTTCCCATTTCCCAAGGTAGGTCATAAAAAAAAGTTTTTAATCTTGGTTGGAAATCTGAAGTCCCGTGTTGGTTTAAAAAAAGTTTTTTTTTTTTTTAAAAAAAAAATGGATTTCGGAAAAGCACACCTTATTGTGTGTACTCTTTCAGAAACCATTTTTTTCTACTTTATTAAATACTTAAATTTACATAAATGTCCTTCAGTTTTTAAAAATCAGACATAGAATTGACCCTTTCACATTCGAAGAATCTTGTATGCAATATTACTATTACACCAGCTTTTATCATTATTCCGGTGAACTTTTTATTATAATGGCAGGAAATGTGAGGAAACTAAAAAAAAAAAAGTTAAATCTCTGAAACTAGAGCAATCTCCTACCATGCGAGAGTTTACATCGATAGCAAGTATCACGCAATCCAGGAAGAATTTGTGCTTTGCATGCCACCAAACCCAGAAGGGTTTCTTCCTTTGTCTCGTTCGTCATATAGCTTTTTTAAGAGGTGAAAGGTGAACAAGTACACGTCATACCAAATAAAGATCACCACCAACAGCTCAATTACCGACCTATCAGTCTCATCTCCTGTATTGGCAAAATTTTTGAAAAAATCCTTCTTAATAGAATTAAAAATGTCACTGACTTACATAAAATCATCCCGCTGCATCAAAACGGATTCAGGGTAGAAACCTCTACTTGCCATCAACTTCTAAGAGTAACTAACTCCATCAAATCCAACTTTCAAAATAGAATTCTATCCGGTGGTATTTTTCTCGATGTCCAGAAAGCGTTTGATCGCATCTGGCACGAAGGATTCATTTACCGCCTCATCCAACTTCAATATCCCGATTACCTCATTCGCATCATCCATAGCTTCATCAATAACAGAACATTTTAAGTTAAACTTCACCTCAATATCTCTGATATTTATCAAATATCTCCCGGCTGTCCGCAAGGCAGTATTTTGTCTACAATTTTGCTCGAAATTTACATACATGACTTCCCAACATCCCCACAAGTAGAGGTCTGCCTCTTCGCTGATGATGCGGTGATTCTCACCAGCCATAAATCCACTTTTGAAATTCAAAACATCTTACAGGACTATGTGGATATCCTAGAAGATTGGCTCTCCCTCTGGAGAATTTCCATCAACGCGGATAAATCCCACGCAGTCCTATTTTCTAGAAGCACCAGACCAATCGATTACTCCCCCCTCCAATTAACCTTTTTGATGATAATATTCAATGGACGAATAGCACTAGCTAGACAGAAAATTAAACTTCCAAGATCACATCCAACTCATAATTGACAATGCATCTAAAAATTTTTATTCCTTACAAGCACTGCTTGGCAAAAAAAATCCTAATTATCTCTCAATAACAAAACCCTCATTTATAAAATTCACGTACTTCCTATCATTTCCTACGGCTGCCAAATCTGGGGGTCAACGGCCTAAATCAATAGAAATCACATAACATCAACTCCGCTCAATACCCAAGCCCCCCAGATACATAGCAGTCCGTCACCTTCACAAAGAACTTAAAGTTCCCTCCATACCCAAAATTATTTCCCAACTATCAACCTCTTTCTGCAATGCAATTCCAAACCATTACAATAGCACCATCAGTAGCCAACAAACCTTCCTTGAAGAAACCGACTATCATTCGCCCCTCGCATCCACACTTGAAGCTCTCTTTTAGAGAATATAGAACTCAGTACTTGAATATTTTTCAACTTTTTATAATCATGTGATCAAAACTTCTTTATCATCTCTCACTCATTCCCACCCCCACCTTAATTCGTTTCCAGTCTTGCCATGTCCACGTCATGTCACTTCAGACGAAGTAGAAGTGACTGTTTAGTCACTTTTCCATCACAAACGTAGAATACTCGAGGTACACGTCATCGTCTCATGTGACTTTGGATGCAATAATTGGACAAGAATGTTTCAAACAAGCTAAATTTTCAATTAGTTAAATAGAGTTTTTATTTTAATTCCTGATAATGAAGATATAGATTTTTTCGTCAATATTTCGAATGTTGTAGAACGAAACAGTTTGCTGATTTAATTCACATTCTTAATCATGATATTAAATGTAAGGTTGTTATACTAGTTAAGTCTTACTAACTCGTGTAAACCAAAGCAACTGATTTAAAAATCCGTATTGTTTTGTTTGATGACATACAAGTGAGTCAACGATCTAGACGTCTTTCCCAAGTAGAACAAAAAAAAAGGGGGGGGGGCCTGATACAAATTCAACTTCGGGGCTTCACGAAAGTACCATAAAATCCAATTCTTCCATAAATTCTACTCCAGTGGCTCTGTGTGAAGTAGCAATCTGATCATTTCGTATTCTTGCTTTCCTTTCTCTTTTCGTTCACCTATGTAAAATAAGATGTGCTAATGCTCATATGTAAAGTGCTTGTTTTACCTCTAAAAAAATTTCATGGAAAAACTCACATGGAGCTAAGAATCCAACGGACTAGCACTCTTTAAATATTTGATTGTTGTTGTGAGTAAAAAGAAAAACGTTTCTCATTGCCTTTATGTAGACTTTCGCTAAATAAGTAAGAAAATTAAAAGGGTCAGATATCCCCTTCCTCTCTTATTGACTCTCTGGAGAATTCTAAAGTGCTTTCAACATTAGAACTTGAAAATGATTTTTTCTTTTTTTATGTTCCTATAAATGCTGCATCTACAAAATATACTTATTTCGTTGATCTCAATGGTTAATACGAATTTCGTAAAGCTCCTATTCTCCAATTTTCTT
Source organism: Nephila pilipes (assembly GCA_019974015.1). NCBI lineage: Eukaryota > Metazoa > Arthropoda > Arachnida > Araneae > Nephilidae > Nephila > Nephila pilipes. The sequence continues at coordinate 191,578 of BMAW01027187.1, read as the reverse complement.
TTCAAAGATTCATCAACAGTAATTTTTGAAACCTCTTGACAAATAAAACTCTCGTGTTGAAAATGGGTATTATTATATTGTCCTCCATAGATGAATCGACAAACTTCCAAAAATTTACACATGTTTTTCAAAGAAAGAGTACCTTTTTTCAACGAAAAACGAATTCTTAAAATATATACTATACAGGATGGTACAATGAGTCAATCATCTTCCAAACTTCTACCGTCCAAAACTTTCCAATTCCTGAAAACTTAAAAAAGTTATAGGACTAACCGAATATTTTCGAAAATTTATACCTCATTTTTCACTCATAGCCAAACCTTTGAATAATCTGCTCCACGACAAATATTCCTTTTCATTTCGGTGATTCATAACTACAAGCTTTTCAACATTCAAATATATTTTTTCCTAGTATCCTGTGTTACATATTTTTCAACGCAAAAAATTGGAATACGAAAGAAGAGAAAAATTAAAATTACAGCGAATGTACCACCACCTAGCGAGTCATTACGTGTTGTGTTTGTGCACGCGGGCAGAGAAAAAGAGAGGGCAGTGCAGAGCGCTTGACTAGTGATGAGTGAGTGATTTTGAAATTTTATGGCACAAGAGCCAAATATGGCTATGCTGCGCCAAACCAGGTGATACATAACAATTAAAACATTTTGCTAAGGTAAAATTTAAAATTATAGTGCGACAAATATGAGATAAAAATTAAAAACAATGTTAATATATATGATGAAATAGCAGTTTAAAATAAAACAAAACGTAATCAGATCAGACTAAAATCAGATGAAAGCGTAAAACATAATGAACTAAGGTCGAATCCGAGTTTTCTTTTGCTTCAAGAAGTTTGTATGTTCTATTTGATCCAAGGCATCCATGAGCCAGGAATCATCTACATCGTAAATCCTCGTCATCTCCGAGTTTAGGTGGTAGGGCACATTTTTTTGGACTGTAGGGATTTAGTTTAATGTCAATTTTAGGTTTACTGTTTGTTCCAGGATGAGAAATATTTCGGAATGGGCGATTTACCTTATTTTGCTTTTTAGTTTTTGTTTTTAAACCAGAAGATGAAGGGGAAGGGAAATTTCGAGAAGCGGGAGCACCTGTATTTAGAATATTCGAATTTTCAAATGTAGCGTTTTTGAGAGGAGCTATTGAAGGAAAAATATCCGCCTAAGAAGATGACGATGATGTGTTAACTGTAGGCAGTGGAAAAGATGAAAGAGGCAGTTTGGATGGAGAAGGCACTGGCTTAAGATATTGAAGAGGTGGGCATACAATTTTTGTAAAATTAGAATCGGTTTGGGGGAATGTTGAAATAGAAGTTTTAATGGCTTGTGCATAAGTTTGAGAAGGTAGTAGAACTATGAATTTACGGGCTTCTATGTATGAAATATTACGCGTGCATTTTATTTCCTGAATCTTTTTTCCATTTACCATTATAGGCATATTGTTGAATTAGAAGTGTGAAGTTGGGAACAATTAACACACTTGGGCTCCAGTTGTCAATCTGTGGAAGAGTGTTCAACAGATGCACACCTAGAGCACGTTAATTGTCCCCTACAAGCAGTTTTTGAATGTCCGAACCTCTGACACTGGAAACAGAGCAGATGATTCGGAATATATAGCCAGATATTGCAGTTTAGATAACCTGCTTTGATAGTTGAAGGTAATTGGGGTTTATTAAAAGTCAAAATTAAATGTTTTGTTGGGAAAGTGGTACCGTCTTTTTTAAGTGTGATCCTTCTGACCTGAGTGACACCCTGATAGGAAAATTCACCGAGGATTTCCGCTTCGGATGCGCACAACAGGTCAGGTTCAGAAATTACACCACGGCAGGAGTTGAGAAATTTGTGGGGAGAGACATTTAGAGGAGAATCCAGAAAGGTTTTAGCAGACAAGAAAGATTTGGTTTGTAAAGCGGATTTGGTTTCTATAAACAGGTCCCCAGATTTCAATTTTTTTACAGACTTCGGTTCACCACTGATACCTTGTAACTCCTTCTGAATAGCGAATGGAGATTTTGTACACATTTCATTGTTTGGTAAAGAAAGAATTAAAAAGCGGGAATTTGTATCTATTACATCAATGTTTGTAGATCCGGGTAAAACAAGGTTCTTACCCAGGCACAAAAAAAGATGGATCCATAGAAAAATAAAGGTAATTGTCCGGGAGTGCCTCCACCCACCATGGAGCCCAACAAGGGAGGCAGCTAACGGACAACTAGCGATTGCTAGACTCGGCACTTACCTAAAGGTCACCCAGGATATAGCACTGCAGCATCAGGGCGAAAATCCACCGAGAAAACTTGATGCACCCCTTATCTGCAGTATTAGCCCGACAGCAATGTCTCTTTACAGAAGAAACCACAAAGAGACTTACCACCAGCCGATTGACAGAAGCGGGCTCACTCTTGCCACCCGTCTACAGCGAAACATGGGCCAAAGGGAACACAAAAGGTATCCCCAGAATCCCAATTTCCTCCTTACGGGACGCCGCACACAGTAGACATACGGGTTGGCAAGGCCAACAGAGAAAAACGAAGACAAAAATGAAACAAATACATACTGCAAGAATTAAGTACAAAAACAGAAATGAGCAAACAATAATTAATTACTGGGGAAACAAAAAATGAATGCAAACGAGTAGACATAGTAATCGGAATAGTTAGCTGTGATCTAGACGGAAAGGAAAACGAAAGGAGAAAAGTTGTGACAAACAGGAGAGTCAAAATTAAAGAATGATCACTTGGGTATCCCGGGGGTGCTTCACCCGTGTTTATTAAAGACAGTAAACCCCATAGGAAAGAAAAAGATCACTCAGGTCCCTCGGGTTCGTGAAGTCCGTACTTACCTGAAGTACGTAAGCCCCTGAGGGCTGACTAGTGATGAGTTCACGGTATTTTTTTGCGGGCGCAGAGACAAGACACTTGTACTGTACACCAGTTTCCCCTCCCGCTCCACTTAACAGCTCTGATCGATAAATATATCCTTTCCCTCTCGTCCACCCGCTAGAAAACTCCTAGCCTGAGTGAACGATGGCTTATTATTTCTTACGCACATATACTTATAGCAAGCCGCAAAAGTTAACCTTGTCACTGCCTGTCGAGATAGTTAGTTGTAGTGTTTTCAAAAGCGAACTGGTATCCTATGTATTTGGATTAAGTGTGTGTGAAATTTTTGTAAGTAGTTTTTCCATATATAGATTGTACTGTATTTGGATTAAGTGGGTGGGTTTTTACTAGCAATCGTAAAGTAAAATCGTAAATAATAGTACTAAAAAGAAATTGGATATCACTGTTTTGCTGACACACACAGTAAACGAATTTACTGACACTGTTTTTTTAATTTCATGGCTACAATTATGGACATGACAGAAGAATACATCTAAAACAAAAGGAGTCTTTAAAAAAAACAGTGGTGCAGAGTTCTGCAAAAGATCAGCTGAAAATCAACAGAAAGAAGAAAAAAATTTTAAAAGTGCCTAAGATAATAAGATTTTTGTTGTTGTTGTTTTGCTTCAAATCGGGAGTCTACTGAACCAGAATCCTCACATTCCCAAACTTATTCACCCAGCAGAAGTGAAACCCGGAACGAAAACAATAATCAAGGATAACCATCAACGTCTCAGACTCAGTCTATCACCGACTCTGACACTGCTAAACCTCTAACACTTTACACTCTTCTTGACAGTGACTTTGCGTTGGAGAACATTGGTTCATGGAATAAAAAAGACAATGTAAAGGTATCCAAAATACTTAACTCAAATTTAAATCAAGACAGCAGATTTTCTAATTCTGAACATTATTATGAAGGCGTCAAAATTAAATGCAAAATTCCAACAAAATTATTTTTGGTGAGCGACCTATTGGAGAGAAGTATAAGAGAGACTGCCTCCTCTATTCAGAATCGAAAGGCAAACTATTTTGTTTCTATTGCCTTCTCTTCCAGCCTGAGGTTTGGTTTAGTTTAGTTTATATTAACATCGCACTAAAAGCAACACGAGGGCTATTGGCAACGGACCTCGTAATTTTGAACCACAGTCAAGTGACGAGGACGACACCGGAGCTGGCACCCCCTCTCCTAACTTCCACTCCACACCAACGGGAAGACTTTGGGCTCCAACAGATTTAACGTGCATCAGCCCCGGCTACACGGCGGGTCTTCAGCGGCCAAGGATCGAACCCGCGACTGAACGAAAACCACCGACCACGAATCCGAAACCATGACCAATAGGCACCGTGGCCACCTTCCAGCCTGTGAGAAAACGAAGGGCCTTAGAAACTGACTGTAAAGATTGGCAAAACTCTTTCGCACTTGCTTCTTAGCATGAGAGGTCAGTCGACCTTTCATGCTGGCGCAAGAGTCGAAATTTGTTGAAATTTATATTAAGAAAAGGGACCACCTCAGTCCAGAATGCAGCCGAAAAAATCAATATGACAAAGAAGTGAAATATTGGTGACATCTTCTTACTAGAGTTGTCTCTGTTGTAAAATTTTTATCAGCAAGAGGCCTTCCATTCAGGGGCGACGACCAAAAACTGGGATCTACATCAAACGAGTTTTTCTCATGATGCCTTGAACTCATAAGTGAGTTTGATCTGTTTCTTGCTCAAAATCTGACAAAATATGGCATCAAAGGTAAAGAGAAGTACATCTTATCTGTCACCTGACATTTGTAGAGAGTTCATAGACGTAATGGCCAAAATAATCTTCCAAGAAATCTTAAAAGAGATCAAACTCTCACGTTACTTTTCTCTCATTATTAACTCCACATTCGACGCTTCACACACCGACCAGTTGGCTGTAGTACTTCGATATGTTTCTGTCAGCGAAGCCTGCGCCAATGAACGCCTTGTACGAGTAGAAATAGGCGTCTCTCATAAAGCTCAAGGTATAGGAGCAGCAGCTCCCAACTTGCTTGAAGAACTTGAACTAGATTTAAAAAAAAACTGTTGGGGCCAAAGTTACTACAATGCTTCAGACATATCGGGATTGTACTCAGGTCTTCAGTCGAGAATAATAGAAAAAAAATGTCCTTGTTGAGTTTGTACTATTTGCAGCCCATTCCGTAAATCGAGCTGGTTGTTTGGCTGTAAAAAAAACCTACACTGAAGTTACTGAAATCTTTTCTTTTGTACAAGAACTTCACAGTTTTTTTTTCGTCATCTACTCATTGACGGAATTATAAAGAGATCATGTACAAATAAGCAATGAACAAAAGCTGAAAAATAAACATATATTCTTTCCTATCGGTCACGATTTTTGTGACTTCCGATAGTGAATATAGCATAGACTTAATTTACTTAGGTTGCGTTATGTAAAAAAGAAATTGAGATTACACCTTGACCAGTTACCGATCATTTTGGAATTTTATTTGTTCGCAATCAGATACACGGCAACATGTTAGAAAACTATAAATCACCACCTTTTTATCCAACTATCACAGTTCGTTTTACAGTTAAAATATGATCGTAATTTAACCAAAAATATTAACATACAAAAATACAGAAATAAAATTAACAACTAAAGTTTAGGAATTAACAATGATTATTTACATTACTGTTGTGTCTCCATTGTATTTATTATTATACAATAACTAATTAATATCAATTTCGAAATATTTTCGATCACTTTCTTAACTGTCTACAACCAAGTATGGCAAGACTCGTGCAGCCATCTAGAGAGAGAAAATTCAACTAATGCTGTCCTCGCACATAAATTTATTATGTTGAAATCGTTCAGTGAAACTAGATGGTCTGCAAGGTCAGATGTTCTCAGAGCTCTCAAGTTACAAGTCGTAACGAAATTAAGAACACCCTAGAGGATTTAATTGAAGACAATACTCAAACACCTGAGTCACAGCTGAAGGATTACTCCAAATACTAGAAAGTTTTCAGACTACTTTGTTAACGATAATATGGGGCGAAATTTTACAAAGGGTGGACAAAACTAGTGAGATACTCCAGAAAGAAGAGATTGATCTCCTTGGCGCTAGTAAGGAGTTACAGACGTTATCTTTATTTTTATCTGGAAAAAGATCCAACATTGATTATTACGAGGCAAGAGCATTACAACTAACTAACACGTCTGAACCCGACTATGAAAGCATCAGGAAAATAAAAAAAATTTCAGATGAGAAAAGAGACCTAGACATTGAGAGAATGACTCCGAGAGATTTCGAGCCAAAGTTTTCTTACCAAATATTGACAGTCTTGTAACACGATTAAATAAAGGGATTGCTATGAAGCTCTCAGCACAAGATTCCAGATATTCAAAAATCTCCATGAAAAGGAGCAAGAAGATGTGACACAACAGGTGAAATACTTGGCTCAAAGCTACCCCAAAGACATCAACGAAGAACAGTTTGTGCAAGAGTGTCAACATTTCAAAATGTGTATGAAGGTGGAAAAATTACAGCAAGAGAAATCTCTTCCAACATCAAGAAAAACAAGTAGGAAAATACCTTCCCAAATTTAGAAGTCAAAATGAGAATTTACTCGACTCCTCCTGTGACAAACTGTATACCAGAGAGAAGCTTTTCTGTCCTTAAGAGAGTAAAGACTGAAATAAGATCTATTATGGAAAATGAAAAGCTTAACAGTTTGATGTTGCTATGCACTCAAAATAATATTACAAAGGAAATTGATTACAATGATATCATTAATGATTTTACAACGATCAAAGCTCAAGAAAACTTTTGTTGTGCAAGTACAATAACAATGACTCAACAAAGAATAAAGATGTCTAAAAGTAAAAGATAGAAAAGCCATGAAAAATATAATAATTAACAAACTGAAAACAGTTCATACAATAATGTAATGTACTGTAATTGCAAAAGATTTCATTAATTTACTGCACTAATTTACAAAAGTGTGGGTGGGTGGTACGTGAAGCCGTAAGGTAAAAAATGAAAAAGAGGGGCCAAACCGTGCCACTATCATTTCCTCAGGATTGCCAGTCCGGTACACGGCGGTCCGTAGGTGGTGGATAATGGAAAGACTCACCAAAGAGCATAAACAAAGAAAGAGAAAAGAGTAAGAGAGTCAAGGGAAAATCCTATCGAACCAAAACTGGCAAGGTAAGAACTGAAGGAGGGAGATGCTCTGAGGCGTACAATTTTAAGTGAGCGCCGGAGAGGTTTAAAACGGCCCTGAACTAGACACATACACAGACTAATCAAATCATAATTTTTTTTTTAAAAAAAAAATGTATATTTGAAAGGTGATCGTAGAACCACTGGACAAATCATTAACAAAAATATTACAATGATTAAAAAAAAATTAACAAATAGCTTAACTTGATTTGTAAAAGGACGAATTTACAGTGTGAAATACCAATATCAATAGAAACCACTGCTAAAGAGTTTTAGCGTTAATTCATTTAGAGGTATTTTTCAGAGAATGTTACAATTTCTAACAAAAATCTTGGACATCCGTTTCTAATTTTAAATAAAAATTTCAAAAAAGAAAAAGAAAGAAAAAAAGAAATCAATACAAAATATAGAATTACTCTACGAGTTTAATTTATTTCAAAATATTTTAATAATAATTGGCTAGAGGTATACACAAAAAGAAAATTCAAAAAGCCTCAGAAAATTAATGGGGAATAATATCCTACTTGTGAATAGCAAAAAAAAAGAGTGTTCAAATCCTGAAATTGTTGATGAAACAAAAAAAAAAAAATGTTATGACTAATTGAGTTAATCAAATCGTTATCTTTAAAGATGATAGCTAATCTGATAGGCAGAATAGAGATCGAAAGGTTCAGATTTTTATTTCCATGTCTGTTAAATAGAATAAAAGTGACTACATAATAAATGAAAAAAATATGAAACATATTGACTGCTAAAGGGATCACGGCACTCAGAAATAAGCAACAGAAAAATATTCCAAAAACAAACCGCACCTCAGATATCTCATAGAAATCTGGATATGGATACATCCGGAGAACGAAATTTTCGATCAGCTGCTATTACATTAATTTATCAAGGTTCCTTCACCAATTCCACATTTTATCCATTGACAATAATTTTAAACCTAAAATTGTTTAAATAGTAAATTACTTAAAATTCTATTTGATTTATCTTCTATTAATAAAAGCAGAGAGCAGAAAAACAAATTTCATAATACATTTCTTAACAATGAGTCATTACGAATATACACTCTAACAATCATTTCCTCACGATTGCCAGTCCGGTGCACCAAGAAGGAGTCGTCAAAATGAAAAGAAATTTTACATACGTAATGACTACTTTAATATAAGTAAATGATTAGAAAATCAAAGAAAAAGAATCATTTATTTCGGAGAAAAAGGCAAAAGAGCGGAGGATATAGTACCCTGTTGAACCTCCTGTAGCGCGAATGCACGATGTGATACGATCGGACATTGAGGCATACAAGTTCTGTATGATGTCTTGAGACATTTCGTTCCATATTTGCTGTAACTTTGTCTCTAGTTCGTTCAAACACGTGGGATACCCAACTCGTCGTCCCAAATGATCCCAGATATGTTCGATAGGAGATAAATCTGGGGATCGGGCAGGCCAAGGAAGGGTAGTAACAGTGCGGAGACAGTCTTGTGACACCCTTGCCGTGTGAGGCCGAGCATTGTCTTGTTGAAAAATGGCTCCTGGGAGCCGTTGCATGAGTGGCAACACATGTAGTTGCAAGATGTCATGGACATACCGCTGGGCTGTCATGGTGCCATGGATCAATACTAGGGGTGACCGTGTATTGTAGGCACTGGTACCCCATACCATCACACCAGCTGTGGGAGTGGTGTGTCGCTGTAAAGCAAAGGCAGGATTGAGGCGTTCACCTTGGGGTCTCCACACACGAACACGATTGTCATCATTGCTGAGATTGAATCTGGATTCGTCGCTAAAGACGACCTGGTTCCATTCCGCTGCAGTCCAGTCCAACCACTCCAAACGCAAGCGTCGATGGGTGGGTGTCAAGGGCAGCACACGTAATGGGCGCCGCGATCCCAAATGTCCTTCAGACAGGCGCCTTCTTATGGTTCGAGAAGACACAGGGGGCCCTAGTGAAGGTGCTACCTGTGCCTGGATGGCGGCCGATGAAGCAGCGTGCATTTCTTACGATGTGGCGGTCTTCTCGAACGACTGGTCTGTCGAGGGCATCCTGAGCCTGGTCTTCGTGTAAATGACATCTCTCTCTCTCTCTCTCGGATCCACTGGTCCCAACACCTCCTCACAACACAATCAAAGCGGCCTAATTTACGAGCTACTCGCCTTACTGACCACCCAGCTTCCATCATACCGATGATTCTCCCTCTCTCAAACTGCGACAGCTGCTCATATTGTCTTCGAAAACGGCGTAATGGCATGTCTACCTCAGATCTTCCTTTGTAAATGATTCAGCACACTCAAAGAAGCTTTGGTTACCTGTTTTATACTCCACGGAAAACGACGTTAAACGCCTTCTACTGGCTATACGTAAAGCGCAATCACGCTGGATTTCTAATCATTTGCATATTTCCCCGACATGTACCTTCATGCCAAGTTTCGTTACGATCCCGCAATTATTTCTTGGTGCGCTAATTTTTTTGTCCATGAATGTACATTCGCAAATAAACATTCAAAGCAAAGGGGGGGGGTGAAGATTTTTTTTTCTTTAGTTGTGAATGAAGTTTAAAAAAAATTTAATACATTTGTATCAAATTTTAAATTAAAATTAAAAGTAACTTATTTAATTGAAAATTAAAAGTAACTTATGAACATTTATGCATAAGTATATTTTAAAAGAATTAATTTTTATGAACCAATTGCTAATTAAGTTGCATTCATAAATTGGTATAAATTGTTTCATGTTATCAGAAAATGATGAATGCATTGAGAGTAAATATAATAGAATGCATAGGTTAAAAAAATATGCATTTATTATTCCAAATACGATTCCATTGTCCCTTTCTAGAAAGTCTTTTAAATCCAAATGTGTTGATACATTACCAAAATGTGTTGAATTTGCATTACACGAAATCAACATACAAACACCCAATGCTTTTGCTCAAAATACTATAGAGTAAATAGTTTAAACTATTATGATATATATATATATATATATATATATATATATATATATATATAATCAAAAAAGAAAGTATATGGGAAAACTATAGAGAATTTAACAGGAATACTATGCGAAAATTAAAAATTGTATAAATAAAATTCCAAACAAAATAGAAAAATCATTATTCTAAACAAAATAAAACTAAAATATAATGATCAAACTACATAGATGAACATTAAAAGGAAAGCAAAAAGTAAATAAAAGCCAGCTGTTAATAAAGAAACATTTAAAAAAAAAGACCTTTAAACTGCTCTCCTGTAAATTTTTAAAATAGACATAAAAGTTCTTTACTTCCTACATATATAGGTGTATGTGTGTACTTGAATAATCAGTTCCACAATAATTCTGAAGTAAATTAAAAGTAACTATTTTGATTCAAATTTTGAAAATGAGCATTTTATTAAAGTGTATATATTTAATTTACAAAGAGAACTTTTTAAAACAATAAAAAATTAAGTAAGATTAATTTGATGTATGAGAAATGAAACTCTCAAATTCTTTACGTTAATACATAAGTTTCATTGTTTTGTAGTCATGTTCCAAAAGAAAAATAAAGCAATTCATAGAACAATTTTTGATGCAAAATGGGTAAAAGATAATTGCATTTTTTGAAAAATAATTTTTACTTACATTTAAAATAATAATTATAATTAACAGACTACTTACATTTTACGAAAATCAATCTAAAGCTAAATAACAATGCAAAAAAGAATATAATAATTCACTGCAATCAGTATCTCATTTAAAACAATGTTTATGAAACTATATTTTAAATACTTTTAATCACAGATTTTGAAAATCCCATAAAATATCCAATATTATAGTGAATTTCCAAGTCTTACCCAAAACTTAAATCCAGTTTCTCAACTATCAAATTTTATTTTCCCATGGTTGAAGCCCACCTGTAGAGGGCATTCATTTCGTAAAGGGGTGAGTCTAAGATGCAACACAATCCCTTCAGACCTGACCGAGTCTCCGAGTGGAACTGATGTAAGCGAGCGAGATGAAACTCACGAGTAAGGGGGTGTAAATAAATTATTGTTATTTATACAATCTGATCTCTTTTTGTCTCAGGACAATGGTAACACTATAAGCTGATTATGAACTAAAGTTATTAACAAAAAGTAAGAGTAAAGGAAGTTTGGTGTGCATGTGTGAAGAATGGTTATAAAACAAGATAGAGAGAAACCAATCAAAATCAACTACAATAAAATTCATCTCACTTAGTATATTGAGAACAGCGATATACAAGCAGATTTTTTTTTTAGTTTTAGTCATTATGCAAATTGGCATCACATGAAATCTAATTACTTGAAGGACTGCTGAAAAATCATTTATTTTCACTTTATTTGTGTGCATGTGTCATAATAATTATCTACACATTGTATCAAATTAATCATTTACTATATTATTTTAATTACAATAAAATAAATATATGCTTTACTTCTGTTTTGTTAAGCAAAATTATAATATTTAAACAGACAAAAAATTTGTTTCTAAAGACATATAATGTTGTAGCCAAAATACAATAATCAGAGAATTTCAGTACAAAAGTGATTTGACATTTGTTGAGTCAAAAGCCATTTTATCATTTATACTTTTTAAAAAAAGTTATGCAAGTTACATCAATTTGAAAGCAATTTTTTATCATTCTTTTTAAAGCATTTTTTCAAATACTTAATTTGGATTATAGTAAAAACTCATTAATCGAAGCATTATAAAATAACATATACAAAAAATGTTTATTAGGTAGTAGAGACTTACTCAAAAATCTTTTTAGTTGTGCTTCATTTTTATTATGATCAAAAGAAATTATTAAATGTAAGCCAATTATGTTATAAAATAATTAAATTAATTTAATGGTTGGTAGAGTTAAAAGATAAACAAAATTCTCAAATAACATTTAATTTGATAAAATTGTCAATGGTGTTATCAAAATATTCATGAGTGTTAATTGATTATAAGAAAACAAATTATTATTTATTACATAACAAAATATAGAAAATACTAACTAATTGATAACAATTTATTTAAAGATCTTTTTACATTGAACTTAGTTCCAATAATTATGAGAACAAATGGAATGTATCATAATGTCACATATACAACAACATTTACTTAATAATAGAAAACATATTTAAAAAACATGCATGAAAAAAAAGTTTGTCAAAATGATTAGATGAGTATTAAAAGAAATTTTTTTTTATATTCTCTTTTTGTCTCTTGTGCTAGTATATATGAAGAAACATAAAATCCCAATCAAAACAAGTATTATTGGGAGAGCTACAGTAAAGAATCTTCTTTTATTCTCAGCAAAATCTTTCTTTCTTTCCCTTTTTTCTTTCTTGCTTTCCTTTACTTTTCCTTTCAGTTGGCGCATTTTCTTTCAAAACTGAAATTAAAATTTTTATTTCAACAACCCTACCATCATTTAACAAATTTAACGTTCATAAAAAAACATTTAAAAAATATTACAATTTGTTAATCACAAAGTTTAAATGCATACTTTACATGTATGAACTTTATATGTATACTTTATATAAACATATACATTTCTAAAAGCATAATTAGATTTGAAAACTTCAAATGCAATGATTGTTCATGAAATTAATTATCAAAAGAAAAAAAAATTACAATTATACATTATTACAATATATAATCAAAGTGAAAATTTAAATAAACAAATATGTTGTAATAGAAATACACATTTCTGAAAATTACTCTACAATTATTTTAAGAAATTTTTTCACAATTTTTAAATCATTTAATTTTCCAAAATACTACTAAAACTAAGTAAAAAAATATTGAAATACACGATATTATAAGAAAAATATAAGCAAACCAAACTGCAACAAAGATTATTGGTTTTTTGATTTTATTTATTTATGTAAGGTCTCATTACAATATGATGTGTCAAACATTAACACAGTAGATACAAAAAGAAAGATTATTTTGATACAATTTTACCCTACAGATTAAAGCTTTTAAAGAATCAGGAGGAAGAAACTTAAGAATAATTATAACACAGAATACTTTTTGCAAGTAACTGAGCAGTTATTATAATGTTTTTAATATCATAATTATGAAACAAGTTAAAAAGTTATCAAATATTGACTGCAGTGAAATGAAATTTGTAGATTCTGTTTCAAAAAAGGTTTAAAGTATGAAAAAAAAATCACTTATCCCATTTCAGAAAATGGAGAAAAACTTTAAAATTATACCACACATTGGGTGTCAAATTAGGACATTTTGCATAGATGTTTCTCTTCTTTTCAAGTCTTTTATCCCTTTTAATAAACTTATCCAAGATTAATTTACTTGTTAGTATCATCTTTGAAATTCCCATCCTCAAAAGAAGAATCATAAAATAAAATTTAAAAAAAAAAACTTTATTAAGAGAATCGTACATAGCTAAACATACCAAGAGCAAGAAAAGAAGGATTATTAACAAAAAAGAATCCCATAAAAAATAATCACAAGATTAGACGTGAAATTAAAATTGTTATTTAGCATAGCACAAAACATTTCTCCTTTAGAAAAGGAGATGCAATGTTTTGGTCAAAAAAGAATCCATGTATTGTAAGACAGTGCTAATTTGTCATTTAATGCACTTCTTTACATGCAATAAACAGATGACTTCACATTCAATGACTAGATTAATTAAATTATTAATTTTAATTTGAAATAATTGTTCTTTGCAGCTCACAATTTGGAAGATTTAAATCCCATTCCAAAAGTCAGAATTGGGAATAGTTCCATCCACAATATTCTTCTCTTTTGTTATGATAAAAGGACATGTCGAATGGTAAAGAATAGTTAGAAGGAAACATTATCTTCAATTATACAACACAGTTCTCATAAAATTTATATTTCAGGTAAGAACATTTATTTCTTTTTGTAAGTAACATTTTGGCAATCTTTAATCAAGGCACCTAAGAGAAAAGTCAAATCAAATTGGTGGAACCTAGCATTAATAAAATAAGAAAAAACTAGCAATACGACTTTAACAGAAGAAAGCTAAGCTTTCAGTTTAAATTTATTCAATATCATATTCTCAGTCTCAAAGCACTATTTACATTGACTCAGAAACAGAAGAAACATCTGTTTTACAAATGTATCACATAAACAAAATTCTAAATTTTAGACAAAGTAATGAAAAAAAAAAAAAATGAAACTTTATATCCATTTTATATTTTATCATATCTAAGAGCAGAAACAATGAATTTTTAATTGTTTAGACTTTAATAAATTGTTTTATAGTTAAACAATAATAATTTTAAAAGAGTATAGAGATTTTTTTAATTAAAATAATATTTCATACTCTAATTTATAATTTTATTCAAAAATACCAAAATCTGAATTTACAAATTAGTATTTCTAAGAGTTTTAATTCAGATTTTTTAAATTCTTAAGATTCGTTCTTAAAAATATAAATATTTAAGAAAACTTTTTTTGAATATTTTATCATTTAGTAAATCAAAATGCAAATGTTAAAGGCACATATTAATATAAATCTATAATTAGATAAATTAATTAAATATAAATGAGTAATGATAATACAATTAATAATCTTAGCAAATTAAAGCTTGTTTTTTTTTTACTCAAACAATGAGCAGATAATTATAAAAATTTTGAAATAATGTATTTACGTAACACAAGAATTTTCTTATTTTATGATTGAAATAATTTTGTTCGTCACTAAGTATCAAATATATTTACATTAAAATTACAAAAAAAATTATAAGCAATTCATCATTAAAATAATTCTTTTGCATACATAATTATTTTACATAACTTGCAAATATCTCAAACTTGAATTTCGAAGTACCATATCACAAGATTTTTTAACCATCAAGGAAATTATTTCTCAATATCTAATATAAAATGATTTTCCGATATGTTTTCGACATTAAAAATATGTATGGTAGCTTCTGAATTATAGTACAAGCACACAAAAAAATGAAAATGTTTTACCTTAATATAATAGGGGAAAAAATGTATCTGAGATCTAACATACTATAAATAGAAAACATTTCAATCCAACAAGTGTTACTATTTAAAAAATTATGTTCAAATATTCGTATTTTTACCTTTGGAATCGATCTGTCAACGCCACGTAGGTTGATGTACAAATGTTAGTTTTTCAAATTTTGAGTTCCGTGAGTTGACGATTTCTCCTATTCGAAATTAATACGTAAAATTTGGGTCGTCGCATTTCTTTCCTTGTTGATATTGACACTGACAGGCGAAGAGAGTAATAAAACCGAAACAAACCGTGATTGTCGATTGCGATTACTACTTTTACCATTAATCGAATAAAAACTCCACTAATTTAAATTTTACTTATACAAATCAAGACAATGTTTAATACAGAGCTAAAAAGATGCATACTTTTCTCACACTATAACAATTCTGAACTTTGTACTCGTTATTAGTCCTCTAGGATTATGTTTACTATTTTCGTTTATTTTTACTATCATTTTCTGGTTAGGATATTAATCAACTGCGACTAAAATTGAAATGTAAGTATTTTTTCAGAAAAGTGCGCCACATTTTTGCACGTTTATTTTTTTCAAATAATTTATTTCTCTCAGTCTAGATCTCATAATCATTCAGAAGAGTATGATTCGCAAATAAATCAAGCAAAATGACTATAGCTAAGAATTAGAATATTTTTATACAAAACAATATATATATATATATATAAGTTTTCAAAAAACCATTTTCATACAAATTTTAAGAGATTTCTCCTCGTTGTTAATGATAAAGATTCCCCTAAAGATCAGTTTCGAGTCCAAAAATTAGTTCGAACACAACGATCAAATAATCATTAGGTGCCACTTTGGGCCACTCGTATTATTAATTACCACGAAGAAAAGTTGAAGTAACTATCGAATCTTCTTAAGGTGTATAGACAGATCGATTTGGGCATAATGTTATCATTATCAACGGTTAGGTTGAAAAATATCTTTATTTTCTTTTATTCATAGTAATAGGTAATTCTCGATAGTGTGTGTGTGTGTGTATATATATATATATCATAAAATCATTGCTTCCTAATCGTTAAGTCAATGGCGAATATTTCATTCATCCAACCAACTTAATCGTTAAGCAGCCACGGTAACCAAGTGCTCATGGCCATCGTTGTTCCCACTGAGCTGCGGGCCCCTAGCGCCACCAAAGATTCATTGCGAAGCGAGGCTGATGCACAATACTTTTGTAGAAAATCCAAGTCCTAATGTTGGGAAGGTGCAGAAGCTGGAGAGGAATGCCAGCCAAAATGTCATCCTCGTCACTTGACCGAGACTCAGAATTACGAAGTTCATCACCAATAATCCTCGTGTCACTTCTAAGTGAAACATTAATAAACAATCTATTAAATTCCTAATCGTTCAGTTGTCTTTAGACCTTTCTGGATATCCTTGAGAACAATGAGCGAGTTTGACTTTCTGAACAAAATATTAAGCCGAAACCAAAAAGAGGCACCTTTTTTTTTTCTTTCTCTGATTTAGTGTTACGCTAAGGAGAATCGTTGAAATTCTACAAATTTTCAATACTTTTAATACGAATTTTTAATATAATAATTTGAAACTTTTTTAACAGTACGTGTAAAAAGTGTCTTTAAGATGTTTGCTATGGGACTTTTATATCTTTTTTTATGAGTTTTACGTTAAAATGCTTTGTATAGTTTCTAGCTTACTGTTGACGCTTGCATGTGCCCGAGTTCATATTACTTTGATTTTGGAAAATTACTTTGGTAATCAAAGTAATTTTCTGTTCAAATAATTCAGATGATAATTTTTTTTTAGAAATATGATCTTTATCTCAGAAAAATGTAGCATCTATGAGCGCTTGAGAGAGATGTAAAGCGCATGTACTCTGTAAGAGCAAATGTTTGTGGCCGAGGTAGCCTAGTGGTCATGATTTCGGATTCGTGGCCGGCGGTTTTCGTTCAGTCGCGGGTTTGATCCTTGATCTCTAAAGACCCGCCGTGTAGCCGGGGCTGACGCACGTTAAATCTATCGGAGTTCAATGTCCTCCAAAGGGTGTGGTGGGGAAATTAGAAGAAGGGGTACCAGCTCAGATGTCGTCCTTGTCACTTGACCGAGGTTTAAAATTACGAGGTCCATCGACAATAGCCCTCGTGTTGCTTCTAGGGCGACGTTAATAAAAACTAAACTAAGAGCAAATGTTTTGATACTGTGTCCTGAGAGTTCGAAACAACTCTCAGAGGATTTCTTCTTCCTGCTATGTTAATAAACAATCGCCAAAAGTCACTCTCAGAGAAAGGGAGGCGTTTGTCTCAAATAATAGTTAAATTGAGTAATATAGAGGTGAGACAAATCGCTATAAAGTACAGTCGATTTTCCTCAGTTATTTTGTGTTAGTGGGTTTTTTACCTTACATACATGAGAGATAATTGTTAAACCAGCAAAGAGACTCAAAAATATAGCTATTAAAGAAACTAAATCGCAAAACTTTTAGAGAAAAGTTGCTATAATTGCATATATACATTTCCGCTTCTCCTTTGATCACACTGTTTATCTGCTCAAAAAAGCAGTACAGCCTTTACTGCTCTTCATTCCTCATTATCCAAATAATCAATTCTTCACATTTGATCTCGAATTTCATTTTTATCTCTCTTTTCTGTTAAGGAATGTAATGCTAACATCTGTAAATGAGCATGAATTAGTTTATTTTTGTGCTAATTTAAATTCCTTCTGATAAATTAAATATTACATCGAGTTAAATATTGCTTTTGATGTGCTGGATAGTTTATTTAGATCACATTTATAAGTTAAACTTGTATGCAACTTGGATTCATTATTCCATATTTATGTAGTGGTTAGAGCCTAATGATCATGATCGTGAATTTGTGGTTGGCGGTATTCGTCAAGACTTGGGTTCGAGCCTTGATGCCACTAAAGACCCACCGCGTTGTCGGGGCTGATGTACGTTAAATTTGTCAAGGCTGAAAGTCCTTGCGTTGGCGTGGTGTGGAAGTTAGAAGGGAGATGTGCCAACTCAGGTGTCATCCTCGTCACTCAACCGAGTTTCAAAATTACGAGATCCGTCCCCAAAAGCCCTCGTGTTGCTTCAAGTGCGACATTAATTAAACCAATTGATCCTGATAGTACTGAAAGAAGTTGATATTATATTTATTATTTTTAGCCTTCCAAGGAGCTATTGTTTTAGTTATCCCAAAAAATATCGAACCTAACCACTTTCCTAAAATTTATCTTGTTTTTGCGAATATTTTTTGATGTCTGCTTTCACCAGTAACGAACTTAATTTTCAGAAATACATCATAATAAATTTCTGAATTTTTTATTGGATTGAAATAAAATATATGTATTGAATGTGTGATACATGCTTTCACCACTAATGAACTCAATTTTTAAAAGTATGTATTAATAAATTTCTTCCAATTTTTTATTGGATTGAAGTAAAACAAATATAAAAATTGAGTATTTTATTTACTTATCGATTTATGTATTACCTTAAATCATATGTAAACTGGAATCAAGATATGACTGAAAATAAACATTGTTCAGAATTTTCAGACAGCTCTGAGGCAGTCAATTTTTTTAGCCACCTAAAGGGTTACTGTTTTAGGTGGATCACTTTTGGTGTACCAGATCACTTTTCAACTTTTTATCGTTTGCGTCAATTGTAATTATATGTAACAGATATAATATACAATTTAATAATTTATCGTTTGCTTTAATTTTAATTACATGTAGCTGATATAATATTCAATTCAATAGTTAATCATTTCTTTTAATTTTAAAATCGGAAAATTTTAGTATTGTCCATTTTTCGATATTTCATCGTTTACTTTAATCCCTATATTTAATTGAGTTATTTAATAATAATTATAAAAAAAGTGCATCTTGGATGGCTAAATCTGTTCTTTGCAAAACTTCCCATAGAATAGATTATGAATATTTTGTTTTTATATTTGCAAAACTTTGCATAGAACTTTTTAATTTTTTTTTTTATTTCTGAACCAATTTAACTACTTTTGAAAAGAATATTTTGTTTTTATGTTTATAACACTGATTTTATAAAAGACTTTTCTTTTAACCAATAAAAAATTGTCTAAATATTTACGTACAATAAGTGATGCCTCTCCTCATATTTCCATCATTCAATCAATCAAGCATTAAAGGTCCAGATTTTGAGTTTTAAGAATATACTTTTTTTAATTTTAAAAATATTTTGAGATTTATCACTGTTAATTTTATTCATCTTTCAAGGAATGCTGTAGCCCACGGTAGCCAAGTAGTCATGGTCGCAGTCTCGCGACCGGCGGATTTCGTTGAGTCGTGTGTTCCAGCCCTGATACCACTAAAGGTCCACGATGTAGTGGGGCTGATGGACTTGTTAAATTTGTCGAAATCCTCCCGTTGACCTGGTGTGAAAGTTTGGAGAAGGAGATGCCAGCTCAGGTGTCGTACTCATCACTTAACCAAGGTTCAAAATTACGAGGTCCGTCGCCATTGGTCCTTGTGTTGTTTCTCAGTGCGATGTTATTTTTTCAAAGAAAAATAATTAATTATGATTAATTAGTATTTAACGCTTACCTGTTGTGTAATACTAATTGGATAATATATATATATATAAGACTTGTTTTTCAATATTTTATCCCTTAAACTGCAAATTCTGCTGATAATCTGTGCTTTGTGTTTCAGGATATGAGTAAATAATACAAATTGAAAAAATCATTTATTGATTCGCAGGCATCATTTTTTGTTAATTTTATAACATTTCAAACTTTCATTTGATACAATTTTCAACAAGAAGAAAAAATTAGCTACTTTCGATAAAGAACGCATACAAAACTATAGAGATTTCGCTAAATCCTAAAAAAGTAAAGCTGTAGAAATCTCTTTCTTTCTCTCTCTTACGGCGCCTCCATAGTAAGTTTTGGGGTTAAACTTATCTATAACCTGTAGGCACGGTAGCGTAGTGATTATGGTCGTTGACTCGCGGCTGATGGGTTCCCATCGAATCTTGGATTCGAGCCCTCTGCCACTATATATCCGCCGTGTAGTCGAGGCTGTTGCGCAACAAATCTGTCGAAGATCAAAGTCCTCGCTATGTGTGGCCTGGAAGCTTAGAGAAGGAGATGCAAAATTAGTCCATCGCCAAAGGCCTTCGTGTTGCTTCTCCGGACGACCTTAATAAACAATCATTTATCCATAGCCTTTGTTGCTTTATATCCCATAAAATCTATCATTAGACGTACATCTTCATATCCTCAGCCGAAGATAAAAGAATACAATTTAAATATCCACACCGTTTTCGTTAAATTTTATTAAAGTTACAAATTGAGTAAACATCTTTGAAAAGTAGTTAGTAGACAATTTGATAATGTGAAATGTTTGAGATAATCATTCAACATCGAGGAGTTCATTTTTTAAATATCTATAATTTTCAGAAGCTTTTGGACATAATTTTTCAAAATTTAATAAATGATGAGAAATTAGATGCTCGAAGAAAAATGAAATGACATCGGTAATGTTAAAATTCTGTTTCAATTAATAATTAATTCCTAAAGACCCGCTGTGTAACCGGGGCTGATGCACGTTAAATTTGTCGGGGCCCAAAGTCCTCCCGTTGGTATGGTATGGAAGTTAGGAGAGGGAGAGGCCAGCTCAGGTGACGTCCTCGTCACTTGATCAAGATTCAAAATTACGAGGTCCGTCGTCAATAGCCCGTATTGCTCCCGGTGCGACGTTAATAAAACCAAACCAAACAACAATTATTGATTCGTTGAAATCATGTATCAGAAATGAGGCCTCTCATTGTGTATGATATTTTTTTTTTTTTTTTTTTGCCTGTCAGCAAGCCGCCAGGATGCCTAATGTAAAGTGTTTAACGGTTACGGCGCAGTGTATGCTGGGAAGGCGAGAAGAGAGTTTTTAGTACTCTTTTGCACAGTCTGTTACGTGGTGTTATGTAGTAAAATTAATAAATGTATATTCTGCCTTTTCCCCCTGAGTTTTGACCTCGAACCCTTCATTTTAGGACTATGCGTAATATAAGGTAGAAATTACGGTCGTATTTGTGAAACATAGTTTACTTCCTTTCGGTTTATTGAGAGTAATATCAGTTTCTTGTAACTGCGATGAGAACTGCAGAAGTTATTAAGGTGCCCTTTTTCTTTCGCAATTCACCTCGCAGTCGAACAAAATTGAAATCATTCTTAGTACCGTTCACATGCATACAATCCAAGGAAAATTCAGAAAAAAAAAAAAAAAAAAAAAAAAAAAACTCTTAATGGGATTGTTTCTTTCGTCACACTGAGGAGCAACTCGAGGGCTATTGGCAACGAACCTCGTAAATTTGAACCTTGGTCAAGTGACGAGTCCTTCTCTCTGAACTTCCCCATCACGCCAACGGGGAGGACTTTGATCCTTAACGTGTGTCAGCCCGGTGACACGGAGGGTCTCAAGTGGCATCAAGGCTGGAACCCCCGACTGGATGAAAACCGCCGGCTGAGAGTCCGTGACCATGACCACTAGGCTACCTAGGCCACAAGAAAATGTAATCGCTTCTGCTCCATATGACTTGTTGAAAGTCTTTGACGAACAATCAGAATTTTTTCCCACACAAGTGATTTGGAAGAGGGAGTGAAGTGAAAAGCCTTGAAGGCTAGAAAGAGTCAAACGGCAAGAAAATTTTCATCCAGTGAGAACCTGATTTTTAAGCTGAAATTTATACTGTACAAAATACATTGAGTGCATAGTCAATGAGCGCATAGAGTAAAATTATTATCTTAAGGTCGTTTGAGGAGCACCGACCATTTGGTTGCTTTATATGCCTGTTTGTGTTTAGAATTTGGGTTTGTGAAAAGAACTTGAGCTCTGAGAATGGGATTCTTGTGCGTTTCAATTGTAGTAAAGACGTTTCTGGATAATTTGGTGATAAAACTGTCAAGCGATTCAATATTAAGATCTTTGAGCAGAATCGAATTTTTAACATACCAAAGGGCATTGGTAATGATTCTGAGAACTTTATTTTGAATCGATTAGACTCTTTCATATGAGCCGTGCCCCTAACAAGAGCAGAGTATGTTATTACTGGGCGAAAAATTTGTTTGTATAGCAGGACTTAATTTTTTAAACAGAGTGGGAAGTGTTACCTACCAATGAGGGAGATACTAAGATGAATTTTATTCCAAAAATGGTAAGGTATTTAATATGTTTTACATAGGTAAGTCTGCTATCAAAGTGCAAGCCCAGATAACGAACCTCCGAAACCCATTTGATTTCTTCATAGATCAATGACAACGTAGCTACGCCTAATTGTATATCATTATACTCAGCAATTCTGGTTTAAAAACATTCAGTTTATTCTTATTAGCTTTCAAAGTTGTCCCCGTGTGTTTGTACAAATTGTGCTTTGCACAAAGGCGCCTAATTAAAAAGGGGGATTATTTCCCCCTTGATTGCTTAAAATCTTACATCTGATTTATTTTGAGTATCATGATTCATATTTTTAAGATTAATAGTTGAGAAAAATTTCAAACTGCTTCTGTGACCACTGCAGCCGAGTGGTCATGATGGCGAGCTCATTGCCTGCGTTGTTTTCAACGATTCCTAAGCCAAGTAAGAGCCACCGTGTACCAGGGTTGACGCACATTAAACCTGTTGGTATCGTGTGGAAGTCTGTAGAGGAGGTGTCAGCTCACGGATCGTCTTCATCATTTTTGACCGAGTTTCAAAATTAAGACGTTCGTCACGAATAGTTTTCATGTCACTTCTAGTGTTCGGTTAACAAACAATCAAATCGAAGATCAAGTTCCGCTTTTGTAACTTATTACCTGTTTAATTTCTACTTTTTAAAAAGTTTTTCTCAAAATAATATTTACAATATTACTTGCATAAATCCAAATATACCAAAATTTTGGGGATCAGACTGGTAACAAAAGTTGTATCTTAGTCTAGTTTGGTATGCAATTATGAAAAATAGGCCTTTTTTTTTTTTTTTGTCTGAAGTGTTTTTGTTCTAGGAGGAAAAAATTACAAAGATCAATAATCTTGATAAAGATAAATAATTACTTTCGTTATATATAGTTATTATATTTTAATTTTATTCACAGTTATATGTACAATGTTTATTTTTTAAGAAAACAATATTAAATAATATTTATCAGCGTTTGTTTATTCGATATAAAATAGTTCCCACTACCTTATGTTTTCCTACGTATACTTGTATGTTTAGAATTACTTTTTTTTTGTCGACATATACTTTCCTTAGATTAATAAATTATTTATTTTGGTCAAAATTTTTTGTCTAGATGGATTAGTGAAAAAAATAAAAAAATAATAATAACATCAATAGATTCAAGTTTTTATTGACAGTTTCTTTAGTTTTATTAAGTAATGCGTATAAAATATATGATTTACAAATAAAGCAATCCTAAAAACAATGTAAAGTCTCATTTTTTGACTTTGCTTGTGACTTGCATTTTAATTTAATTCTAATGAAAAATTATAAATAAGTTTACTCAAGAAACTTTTTCTTAGTAATCGATAGCTTTATTTATTTAGATTTGCATAAATACGCATAAAAAATTCCATTTATAAAATACCGAAACATTTAAAAAAGGATCTAGAAGAGTAAATGATTGTTTGATTTTGGTTTCAAAATCAACGAACGTATTGACATTTTTTGAAAAATTTCTGATAATCTTGTAAGTATTGAATATTTTTTTTGTATGTGTGGGAGTCAACACTTGATTACAGAATTCTCAAAATTATTGATTTAGCCGTAGAAGGAGTTTTTCGATTTTTTTTAAAATTCTTTTCATAAAATTTTGGTAATATAAAATTATTGCTTAATCATTCGATTTATTAAAAAAAATAGTTTTATTATTAGATTGTAAATTTAGTGGATTTTTTTTAATTAGATTTTTTTTTTTTTCGAATTGACTCATGTTTTTCTCTGTCTATTTATTTAATTATCAGAAGAAACGGTCATGTTTTCAATAAAAATGAATTATCATTTTTCCTATTATTAAATTTAAATAAAACCATGCTTAAAATTTGAACTAAAAGCACTTTTGAAAGTTATTTAAGAGTAGAAATCTCGTTTGTAAAAAATTATCATTACAAAAATAAGGAATTTTTTGAATTCAAAATTTATTTTTTCATCTAGGAAAAGTGTTTTTCCCCCATCATGAACAAAACAATTAGTATGTAAACAATGCGATGCAACATATATAGAAATACTGATTAACTGGATAATAAGGCATGTGGAGCAACAAAGGCTGTTATCCCATGCGTGTTGTGGTGGCCCAGCTCGTAGTGAATCTACTTCGCTGGATGAGGATTCTGCAAATAGAATCCTTAAAAAATATTGAAAAAAATTCCTCCTGCAGAAATAATGTTCAGTTGCACACAGACCCTGAGCAATCGTGCTTGATTAAATTGAAATGAAAATTCTCAATAGCCAATATTTTCCATCCAAATCTTTCTAAGTCTCCAGCACCGCCTTTGGCCTATAGGAAAGCGTTCCTTCGGCTTAACCGATAACTTCATTTTATCCTACCCTGATCTCTCCCTCAAAATCGAAGGCATTTTATCTCTCACCAGACTGGACAACCGAAACCGGTCACAACCTCCATTGCAATAGCTGCCTACAATATTCAAATATTCTTTTATTAATTCTTTAATTGCAATTTTTATCCATAAATACTTTTAAAAACAAAGAAAACTGTTCATTACTCTTTTCAAAACATTTTGAAAATCTAAGTATCAATACCAAGTTAACAACGTGTTGTTTTAAAATAGTTTTTAGCAACTGAAAAAAAAAAAAAAAAAAAACCACTAAATCGTCTTTTTTAATATCTTTAAACTCAAGTAATTTCTTAATTTTTAATGCATTTCTCGTCTTATCTTCCAAGTATTTCTTTCATGATCTACATTTACTCATGGGTAAGTGTAGATTCCAAAGTTCAATCTCACCCAATGTTTTCTCCAGCCAAATCGGGGATAAAAGGCCGAAAGGGTTACGAATCTCGAACAAGCTTTTTCTGCTACTGCAGAAGAAGAAAGGAGTTTTTGCTTTGGTGATCTGACTAGTGTTCTCTGCCAATTATGAAATTCGATTTCCCAACTGGATCTGTAGATATTTCATTCTCTCCGTCAATGGTAGGGACTTGCTGAGTTCATCCTGATAAGTAGATGGCATTTCGAACCAGTAGTTCAAGTACCTGGTTGCCTGCAGTGATCTTTACAAGGTCAATCGACAGTTGTTATATGTCAATGTATTCCATACTACCTCGATAATTTTCGGATACTATT
Organism: Nephila pilipes; assembly: GCA_019974015.1. Lineage (NCBI taxonomy): Eukaryota > Metazoa > Arthropoda > Arachnida > Araneae > Nephilidae > Nephila > Nephila pilipes. The sequence goes on along the minus strand of BMAW01027187.1, from coordinate 166,169 downwards.
CCTTCATTTATCCTTTCGCTATTATTTTTGCAAATATTTGAACTAAATTACTTTCTGATTTTTGTTCTCTTTGGCCGAGTGATATTCTTAAGCACAATACTATATTTAATACGATAAAAGATATTTTCAAACATTAAATTGCCCTGGACCCTTCTCAACTATTGATCTGAGTAATTTGAAGTGCGCGCATCTTATTAACCTTTCACGTGCATATAAAAATTTACGAATAAATGATTCATGAAAATATTCAAAGAGAGAAAGCTGTTGCTATTCTCTGTTTGAGATAATTTGGAAACAAACTTCACCAGTCATAATCAAAGTGATAATTTCATTAAATTTTTTAACGGTACAAAAAAAATGCATGTGTGTTTTTTTCTATTAAATCTGCAAAAATTTAGGTCATATTACGCAAAAATAACAAGCATGTTTTTCATTAAAAAATCAATTGCGTACCTTAATTATTGGTGCGGGCAATGTATGAAGTTCGTTCTTATTTTCATGAAATCATTTTGAGTTATTTCACTCACTTTAAAAAATTCTTTCGTTCATCGTGACTGCGTCATTTTACACGCAATGAATAAAACAAATAGCAAAAACTGTGAGACGAGTTGATATTATCGTTACGTGCTGCCATCTGTTAGAAGGCTTCAAACAAATTTGATATTTCTTCATAGATAAGTGCTTCTTTGATTGGTGCCGCGTCGAGTTGTAATCATCAATGAGATCTCATCATTATGCACCGGAAACTAAACAACAATTTAAACGATGGGTTACATCCAGTAAATCTGCTCCAAAAATGTGAAAACGGTCACATACGAGCCGAATTATGGCGCCGATTTCTTTAGGAGAATGTATAGTGCATTGAAAGGGGTTATTTCAATTTTTTGTGAGCATTTATAGTATGATTATTTTAATGTGAGTTAAAAAAATTTGACTTTTTATTACAATTGTGAGTATTCATCAAAATTTTAATTGTAATTTTTTTTAAAAAAAATCATGTGTGGAAAAATATGTGAAATGTTTGAAAATGTTTAGACTTGTTTACATTGTAACTAAATTGTTTTTGTAATTTTTTGCCAAAATCCCTCATTGAAATAGAAATAACAGCATAATAAATGCACATACAAAATTGGTGATTGTACGATCTGTCAATGTTTTAAAAATGTTTCTTTAAATTTGTCGTTTTTAATATCACGGACAGAGAGAAAGTGCTGCATTAACTAAGTGACCCCATTAAACTCGAGGACTTCTTAGAAAAAGAAAGAAAAAAAAAAATCATTATTGCATTAAGTTGCCACATTTACATTTCCCATTCCAAATATATTGTTTTCTATTCCCAACACGTATTTTCTATTCTTAATTTTTTTTTTTTAACCGTCTTTCTAAATAAAACCATTTGAAATGATTAAAAAAATTGTTGTAGAATACATAATATTTGAGTATCATGCTCAAAAATATTTCATGTTGTAAAGGTGAACGTACAGTCAAGATATTTATTTTAATCACAATGGTTTTAAGACTTCGCCATTTTTTTTTTTTTTTTTTTTCTTGTGAGAAAATAAACGTGATTAGGTTTCAGAATTTAATTAATATTCAGTATGGAAGAATATACTACATAAATGAGTTGAAACATGCAGAATACGAGTAAAACATTTATGTTGCATAATGAAGACTGCATTGCAATACCATTTCAATATCTGCAACTTCTATTTAAAAATAAAAGATCCTGAATGCAAATGTGCTTATAGTGCATCTTAAAATAAAAATCTTTCATTTAGTTGCTGATGTGACATTAATTTTTGTCTCGCTTTTCAAATCTCTCAGTCAAATATGTAATCAATCCGGTGTCTACAGAGATGACTATTTAAATCTCATTATCGTATTCTGAAATGACTCTAAACAAAGCGAGCTTATATGATCGTGCTACTTTTCCGACTGTTTTAAGAAAGAGAAAAGTAAGGCAATTATTTTTAACATTGATAAAAAGGGCGTGATTTCGTCAAAGTCGTATATCCTGATAATTCTTTATTCAAATTAAAAATTGTGAGGTTGTTTCCTTTTTGAAAACAAGTAATATAAAAAAAAATTTTTAATTCAATTCCTACTTAGGGTCAACAAAGAAAAATTTTATTTTAGTTACTTTTTACTAAATAATTACAATTAATATAAATAATGTATATATATATGATAGAATCACAATATTAAGTGGCAGAATAAACTCATCCAGTAAATTAAATGGTCGGAATGCAGTTTAGCCCAACCACCCTTGGCAACAGGAATTATTTGGCGGTATTTTGCCAAATGTAGCTACCCTGGTCCAATTCGCAGTTTAGCCAAAAAAAAAAAAAAAAAAAATCGCCAAATTTGGCAGTTTTTGAAATCGCGCCAAGTGGCTGGGCTAAACAGCATTTTCACCAATTAAATTTAATTAAACGAATTAATTTTTGAAAAAACTGTATTAACATGAAGGGTCATCCACTACAAGTTTAATAAAATGTATTTAAACTTGAGTGGATGAATAAAAAGTATTTTATTAACGATTGAAAATTTGAACAAGATATATATAGGCAGAGTGTGAACTAATTGTAGGAATTTAAAAATCCAAAGATTTAGTAATACATAAAATTTTACTTCAGTTTTAGGTACATATAAATCTGATTCTCATTTATTTTTTAAAAATCCCGCTACTTTGCACTTTTTACACCAGCCACTTGTTGTTCTTATGTTGTCTTCATAAAACAATCTAACAGGCGAAGCTTGTTTAAAAAAAGAAAGCGCAGACAGCCCCATGGGACGGAAAAATTATGGTAACGATTTATTGAGATGCGAAGGGCTTCATAATCCTGGATTTGTCGGAAAGTATAGATATAGATAATTTTTGTAATGTATTTTAAATGTATATGCGATTATTACTAGAGCAATCCAATAAGTATCCATGTTTGAAAACAGGGAATGTTTCTAAAGCAAGTTGGCGTTACCATCGTGGGCTGCCAACTGTTAAACGACGCCTAAACAGATGTGACATATATTCATGGGTTAGTTTTAATTTGGCAACTATTTCAGCAAGTCGCGCAACGTGGTTTTCACTCAGATGGAAAAAGTACAGAATCGTTCGGTGATTCCCCCCCCCTTTGGATTAAAAAATGCCTTAAGGAGATAATAATTAATTATGAATTCTATAATGCTGTTTATAGAGACCGTTCTTCATCTATTACTGCAATTAGATATTGATTCAACGAATTTAAATGAGGTCGAACATCCGTTTGATCCACTTGTGGTTATTGAGGAAATCATTGAAAAAGTCCTCATGATTCTCGTTTATTGATGAACAAAAGTGCATGAAAGAACACAGTCTATGAGTGAGTCGAACGGAATAGTTATTGATGTTTGCATATAAATTGATGACGAAAAAGTTTTCGGAAAATACTCGTTGGGAAAAAAAGGGGGGGGGGACTATAAACAATTGAGGTTTTCAACTTTGAAAATGCATTTGGAACTATTCAAGGGAGATCCGTAGTATTTCTCACGTCGATTTATAACCGTCGGTGAAACTTGGATTCATCATAAAACACCGAAACCAAACAACAATGAAATCAATGGGTTGCTTTATAATATCTGTGTGACCGCGGTTGCCAAGTAATCATGGTCGTGAGCTCGCGGTCGGTGTTCTTCCCGTGAAGTCGCGAGTTCCCATTCTGATTCCACTGAAGGCCCTCCACGTAACGGGGCTGATACACGATAAATTTGTCGAGGCTACAAGGTATCACATAGGCGCGGTGTGGAAATTCGGAAAGCTGGAGCAAACTCAGGTGTTTTCCTTGTCACTTGACCATAGCTCAAAATCATGAAGTTCGTCACCAACAGCCACCTGTTGCTTCTTATGTTGTCTTCATAAAACTATCTAACAGGCGAATCTTGTTCTTGACAGCCCCATGGGACGGGAAAATTATGGCGACGATTTATTGATATGTGAAGGGCTTCATACTCATGGATTTGTCGGAAATAGGGAAAACTACAAAGCTATTATATATTAACTGGGGAAAAAAAACATCATTAGCTATTACAGAGTGTTTTTATACCGCTACGACAAGAGAATACAGATCATTTGGTGAAGAAGAATGTGTTGTTTTCCCTCGACAATGCACCAGCACATTCATCCAATTTGCGCTATAAAACTGCGCGAATTGAATTATGAATTGTCGCCTTACATGGCATATTTTGGAGAAAATTTCCTACATTTTTGAAGAAGTCAAAAGATAGCACGGACACTGAAAATAGTGTATATCCCTAAAGGGAAACTCGCTGAAAATTAATAGTACTTTTGTTTATAATGGTGTCTTTTTTTTTTCATTCCTAACACGGGTACTTTTTGCACCTCTCTCGCATTTAAAAAAAATTATTTATCAAACACTGAATGAGATATTTTAATCTATTTGTGTGTAATTTTAATCTTCAGAGAAATGTGCTGTGTTGCAAAAAGAAATACAGCCCATGAGTCTTCTTTACAGTACAAAATCTCATTTACCGGAAGCATTCATTGACTTTCTATTCTTTTGCAGCGACCACACTTAACAAGTTAGAGGTCCCTTTCATCTGGGCAAGGTCCTCAATAAAGGTAACTGGACTCGTGTGAAAGGGCAAGAAACTTTTCTGTTTCCCATTAACACTGACCTATCAGAGTCCCATCTAACTACTGGAGACCCAAAATACCCCCGCACCAAATGTACAGTTTTGCAGGTGTAATTCCCCTTCCTGGTAAGGGTACTCAGTGATCAAAAGCTGTGTTAATTAATTCAGCTAAACAACCGAAATAAAGGATTATTCCCCGTGGTTTTTTAAAAGAAGCGTGGTAAATTTCATTCCTCGCGAAATCTCTGAAGAGAAGGGACAAAATATCTACGAAACATGACAAGAGCGTCATGTCCGAGAACACTTTTTATGACGAGTGAATAGTTCCGAAAAATATCGAATCTGTATAGTTATTGTAAGGGCGGCAAGCACACTTTAACTAATTATAAATATCACCTTTAATATTTTAAATTAGTTACAGTAAATTTGTGTAAATAGTATTCCCTAGGTATCTCCTATCATTTAACGTAATCATCGGCCAAAACTTCGCATCAATTTCATTTTTTTTTTTTTTTTGAAGTTCACAAGTGTTTCGGCCTAAGTTTTATGTTTCTCGAAAGCAATGCTCTGAGTCATACCTAAGTGTAAGATAATATTTTAAGAATTCTAAGGAAATGGTAATATAATTTCAGAGAAACATTTTAAAAAAATCGTGAACAGAAGAGATACCGAAGAGAGTTTTCACTGCATGTAATGGAGATTCAATTTATGAAAAGATCATTACTGTGATTCAAAATCAGATTTAGAAAAGTATGATTGAATAAATAGTACAAAAACGATAATTATATTTGAAACGATAATTATATTTGATAATTATATTGATAATTATATATTAACGATTTTATATTTGAAAAAAAAAAAAAAAAAATTTACAAGAAACGAATTTTTTTTTTCTCTCAAAATATTTGAAAGTTAAGAGAAAATTTTATTGAAAGGAAATTCCAAAACATAGGCCATACTCCAGCTGCTCTTTCACCAAATCAGATTATCTTTATTTAAAATGTATAACTATCAAATTAATTAACGAAATAATTATACACGAAACATACGAAGTATAGATGGCAAATTTTGATGCCAATGGTAGAATCTCACAAGTTGGTTATTTGAAATACAGGCTGTAAATGTATGAATAAGCAAGAAATTTTCGTAAACTAGAATACAGAAATTTGTGCGGCATTATTAAAGTTACAGTACGTGGGTTTTCGAGTGACACAATATGCACGCGCATGATACGAATAATCAAAAGACATATGTTTCGCGCGTGGGTGTACTATCTTTAAGTTACTACACTAGTTCTCTCATAAGATTTTGCTCCATGAAATGTGAAATTTAGTACAATACTCTCTTGGTAATTCGATACATATCGGTAATCCACACTCGGTAATCCGACACACCGTCGGATTATTGGAAAATCACTAATATTAACGCATTTAAACAGCAAAAAATTTATAGTATCGTATAACATTTAATACAGCAACTAAACAAATTGTTCTATTCAAAGTTGAAAGAAGAGATTTAGCCACCCAAGGCACGCTTTTTTTTTTTTTAATAATAATTATTAAATTACCCAATTATAAATATAAGAATTAAAGTTAAGGATGAAATATCGAGAAATAGTCAAAAGTAAACTTTTCCGATATTAAAATTAAAGGAAACGATAAATTATTAAATTGAATGTATTTAAGCTAAATGTAATTAAAATTGAAAGAAACGATAAAAAATTGAGAAGTTATCTGGTTCCCCACCAAACAAAATGCCCCACCCAAAACAATAGCCCCTTAGGTGGCCAATACAGTAACTAAAAAAATAGTTCTGCTTCGTATTAATATCCGACGGTATTCCAAAGAAGTAGAAAACACAAAATAACTCTCTTATGCCTAAAAACGTCGGAGTACTTGATTGGGCTGAAAAGGTGAAGAGCCAGATTATAGAGGGAGTACTGTAATTCGCTAAAATAATGCATATGAAAAGGTAACAACAGATTAGTTAAAACATCAATTTATTTATTATTTAATTTATTTGTATTTATGGGCTGAACGAAGAGTCTGACATAAGTTGATCACGTATCGAAGTATTCCAAAAATGAAAAAAAAAAAAAAAAAATACATGTTTGGTATAGAGAGTTGGAATTGAATAATGGCAAATATTCTTTCCCAAAGTTATGCGTTTCTCGCTGATGATATTTAACTCAATATTTTACAATGGGGGGGGGGGGGGGGGACAAAACTGTTAATTTCAAAGATAAGGAAATTTCAATACTACTTTTGAATTTTCTTTTAAAGATAAAATAATATGTTTAATTTTGTAAAAAAACAGCCAAAATTTCTTTTCCCCCCTTTTCTTTCTTTCTTTTTTTGTCATAATAGGAATACAGTTAATCCTTGTCAAACAAATTTTTTTTGGACAAAAAACATAATTTTTAAAAAATAGAAATCACCAACTAAAAAGCTATATTCTGATAGATGGATTGATTGCTTATTAACGTCACTTTTAGAAGCAAGACGAGGACTATTGGCGACGAACATCGTGATTTTGAAACTCGAAGAAGAACGAGAATGACACCTGAGTTTGCCCCCTCTCCAAACTTCCATACCACCTCAAAGTAAGACTTTAAAACCAGACCTTCAAAGTAAAACCTTATTAAAGATCGAATGACATTCTGATCTTCAATGAAGATTACTCATACCAGCTTGATTATTCAAATAAAAAATGCTTTGTTGAATTTACTCGTAACAGAGGACGTGCAGCCTCAAAGACCGCTCAACATGTTCTTCCCATCACCCTATTACATGCTTAGTTCAATAGAATCTATTCTTCCAGTAGTTTCTTTTTTTGTGACCTTGAACAGCAACCCTCTCCCTCTTTATCACAATGCTTTGGTACGTGGATCCAGTTAAAATTCCATCGCATTCTTCAAGAGCGGTAAGTGATACCACACCTTCCTAACAGTGTTGCAATTTCCGGCAGTAATACATATGGCTCTGAAGTTAGGACCTAGAAGATTGATTGATCTATCGGATCCGTGTTACATGGAAGATCTGCCAAAGATGCTAAATGAAGTGGATGGGATTTTAGTGGAGAAGAGATGACTGTGAAGAAGATTTTGTCTGCGAAAGTTCCCACTCTATAGATTCGGGAAATTTTTTGAGATGATAATGATTTCTCTGAGCCAGGAGCAGCAAGAAATTCTGTGAAATACTACTAGGGGGAAAATCGATTTACAAATGGTCATCCATTAAACTCAATAAAAATGTTAGAATTCCAGCTCACAACATGGTAAGATTTCCTGAACAAAGACAAACAAACAGACTGAAAAATTGATTATTCCAATTCAAAAAATGTTCGGGAACTAATTTTACAGATGAACTTATGAAATGGACAAATTTACTCTACCATTACTACATACAAGAATTAAAAATCTTAGAAGAAATCGAGAATTGTACTTGACGATAAAATGGATTTTAGGAAAAGAAGTGGAGTCTCAGAATGTGGAACAGTACTCAGAAGAAACTAAAGAAAAACCAAGAAAAATAAATTGTTTGTGCCCCCACAAGCAAGAAAAAGAAAGACAGTATATTTTTGTTTATTTTCCTAAACCCTATTTGTTTGAAATACACGCAAAAGTTATACAACGAATTTGCTAAAGAAGACGAGGAAAAAATTGTTTGCTTCTATGAAATCCCTAAAATACTGAAAGTTTAGGTGCTGTCAAAAATTTTCTGTAATGTGCTATATTGAATTTTCTCCTATTGCATTTTTATTTCCATATTATGCAAATAAAAACACAATGACTAATACATAATAGAATATTTTTTTTTTTGTTAATGTTATAAAATTTACTACAGCATATGATTTTCATTGAAAAAACTAAGGCCCTGCCAAAATTTTCTCGGAAATGTTTTGTAACATTATAAAATGTAAAACCCTATTTTTTTGAGAGTTCAAAGAAAATCTGAGCGAAATAACAGGATGATATTTTAATTGAACGATTTTCAAAAAAATTATAACGAAACGTGGTCTCTGAGACTGCACGTCTCCTGTTATGTCCTATTTTTCCATGTCCCCTGTTACGAGTTATGAATCATTATTATATATAAGTGGACTACTTAGTATTTCGAGAAAGGAAATATATCTTTAAAAAAACATTTTGATATACTACATACATCATCGACTACATTTTTTTTAAGTTCTTATATTCTAACAATATTTCTCGAATGTCTCATCATCTTTCTAATATCTGGTGAAAAACACAAGAATCTTTCAAGTTTTTTTCTTTAAATCTTGTATTTTACAACAGTCTTTGAAGTCTCGACAAGGAATAACTTTAAAGAAACGCTTATCTTCACTTTTGAAAAGTATGGACTTAAAAATTCTAATAATACAAAAAAAAGCCTCAGTGTATAAGATATCTTACTTTTGGTTGCAAAGGCTGAAAATAAATAAAATATATAAACGAAAATATTTTCAAGAGTGTAATAAGTGCATACGTTGTTTTTGTAAAAATTCAATTTTATTAAGTTCAATATTTTTCAAAAAAAAAAAAAAACCCATTTCAATAGAGGGAACATAACGCTAGTAAAAAGACAATGTGCATTAAATAACATGACATATACAGAGAAAAAAAGTAAGAGAGAGAGAGAGCAAAGAAAAGGGGGGAAAGGATTTTTTCTGTACCCTTTGTTGACCTTCTTGATATCATAAACATGAAAGAAAGTAAATAATCTCTTCAGCCCTTGTTAAGAAAACACATTAAACATTTATAAAAGCTATAAATTCGTACAGCATGATTCAGTGCAGTAGTATTCTCTCGCAGTAACAGAAATAATAGTGAATCCCACAAATATCATGCATATGAAATAGTAAATTTATGAATCATATATAATCACAAAAGCATGCAACAGTACTCTGAGATAGAGAAAATTGATTAGCAGCGATTAAGGATTTTTGATTGTGATACTGATTATAACTACAATAAAAGTTAATCTTCTTAATCAGTGCAGCAAAGACTATTATAGTTAAACATTGTCTAATCGCATGCATTTTATTACTTTATTTTACGTTATTAATTTATTTCTTTTAATTTAAAATTTTCAATTAATTATATTGAAGCTACGTTAGTTTAATGTTAATATTATTGTACAGATCAACTTTGTCATATAGTTGTTATATATGTAAAGGGCGATTTTATCTTTAGTCAAAATTGTATGTATATATTATTATCACTAAATAAGTAAAAATAATACATTCCAAATGCATGAAACAATGGATAAAAGGGATAAAAGGAAATGAAACAATCCTTTTATCCCTTAGGATTGTTTATTTATTTTAGCTGAGAGAGAGGCTGTACAGAATTATCCATAAGGCTGGTGACGCATCTGAGCCATCAGAAGTGCGCAGAAGAGAGCGAATTTTCCTTGTAATTCATTTCGTATTAGGGATTTCTACCGATTACATAGTACAAGATGAAGGGATTCTGAGGGAATTTCCCTGACGTCTATCAGTCTAGTGGGGATTATTTCTGACAGATTTATGAATACGTTGAAGAGGATTGAACAGATTTTATGATCTAATTAATAAATGGTTAATTTGGAATTGTATCAGAAAATAAGAATTGGAAAATTAAACTAAAATTTTTAATTAAACTTTTGAATTAAAGAATGGGAAAAAAGAAATTAAATTGTGTTTTTGTGAGAGATCATTACGAATACACACACACACAAACACACACATATATATATTCCTTCTTTGAATGTAAATTTTTTCTTTTAAAAATTGCACGAGGGGAAAAAGCTAAAATGTTCAGAAGAATTCTGACATTTTTTGAAGGGGGATGATTTAAATTTATAATTCTAATTGATATAATAATTGTAAATATAAAAAAAAAAATCAGTTACACGCATTCAATTTTAATTTATTAATTTACGCGATTTGAGCCGCGTAAATTTCATTATACAACAACAATTCTTCGTAAAAATAAAATGTTTCGTGTTAATGCTTCGTGTTTTTAATGAGGAAGTTATAAGGGAAATAGTATTACCTACTGTTATGTTGCTATATATTTTTTTTTTTTGGGGGGGGGGAGGGGTAGAGGGAATCTACCCGAAGCCCTTAGATGTTTCCTTTAGTTACATCACCCTAGGTAATATTTATAAACACATCTTAAACATCTAGGAGAATCCTAGCTTAGATTTCTTAATTTGAACATCGCAAAATATCACTTCATTTATTATTGATAAATTTAGGATTTTAATACTGGACATATTTCTTATTTTAAAAACTTTTAGCTAGTTAGTACATTTTACTCAAGAATTATGTATCATTAAAATCTATGTCTCCCCTTTCCCTCGTTGTGCTTCAAAAGACGGGGAGGGGGGGACTATTCATTATGAATTGAAATTACATTTTTCTTGTTTTAAATTGGATACAATAACTGAGCAATGAACTAAATTGTGGCAAAAGAGTATAAGAGAATTTGTCCATGATCTCTTTTTGACAAAGAACTCCGGAAACACGAGTCATCTGAATCATATGTTGTACTAAATAATTCATGACTTAATCTCATGTTTTGTTAACCACTGCAACTTACTCAAAGAAGATTTCATTTCCGTTAAAAGCCAGATAAATCAGGAAATGCATCTTGACTTTTTATCTTTTTGTTAATAGTGATAGAGCTGCATGAGCGGAACATCGAAAAAAAAATGATTTAAAAAATAATCAGCATTGTTTCAATTATGTTTTCAGACTTATTAAAAAGGGGAAGGCATAATATGGAGAGGATTTTAAGAGTGTTCTTAAATTGTGTGGAATATGATCTTACGATATTAATAAATATTTTCTTTGCACTATTTTGGAATGAATGATAGCATAAAAACTGAGAGATTACTTATAATGGATTGCTGATATTTTTTTTTCTCTCGTGCATTTTAAATAGTGATTAGAAGCATCACGATTTCTTAAGTCTTATCGTAGTTTTCGATAAAAATTAGGCAAAGATGCTTTATATTATTCCAAGTGTAATCACAGAGGACAAAAAAAAAGCGCGGCGTTTTCAAGTAAAATAATATTAGAATCGCAAAATAAAAAGTTGAAACTTGTTTGAAATGAAGAATCGAATTTCCGGGTTTTTCGTTCCTGTCTTTGACTCTTTATTCCTTAAAGTAATAAAACACCAATATTCATTCAGTTTGTGATATTTTAGAAAGGATCGTTAGTTTGGGATATTAGCAAGTATTTTAGCAAAAAATATTTATAGATTTAAGAGAATAAAACCAAATGTGTGGGTGTTTATTATATATATTTCCAACCAACAGGTCGTAAGTCAGATTTATATTTTTCCCACACTACTTTTACCTGTACGGATAGTAATATTTCTACATATAAAACGCAAAACCTATCCATCCATATGCATATAATTACTGTACACGTTGTGAAAAATACATACGAGACTTCTTATCGAACGCATAGTAAACAAACTGCAACCTGAAATTCCGTCAAATAAAAATAGTATATGAGAAATAAAGACATCCGTAAGGGAGGATTTATTCAATATTTACTACGCAATATATATACACCCTCATGTTGCACTTATGACAACGCGAGGCCATAGAGATCTGACTTCGTTTATTTGAACTACAATCAAGTCACCATAACGAGGCCTGAACTGGCAGCCCACTTTCCTAATTTCCACACCATCCCAATATGAGGATTCTGAGCCTCTACCGATTTAGCGTAAATAAATCTCCCTACTCAATGAGTTTTCAGAGGAATCAGGACTCGACCCCATGTTGGGACTGAATGCACGGGCTATGAGTTTGCGCCCTTGACCACTCGGTTCCTGCGGCCGCTAGTAAATGTGGATGGTTGTTAGGTGTGTGTGATATATATATTTATGTGTGTGTGTAAGGGTTTAGTTTATAAGAAATTTCCTTTGGATTGTAAAACATAGAAATAGCGTTAGAGAAAAGTATTAAATAAATGCAGGACCTACAAGAACGCAAGCGCTATGAGTTCTCAGATATGATGGCAGATTTGTCTTTAGCAAGGATTTCTCCTTTCAGAATATTTGATAAAATTAGGATAGATTTTGCAGAGCTCTTTATTAAAAAAAAAAAGATTTTACATAGTTGGTTGGTTTTATTAACGTCGCACTTGAAGCCTATAGGTGGAGCACCTAGAAATTTTGAAAGTCGGTCAAGTGGCGAGGACGACACCCGAGCTGGCATCCTCCTCTCCTAACTTCCATACCACGCCAATGGGGAAATTTTGAGTTCCAACAGATTTTATGTGCATCAACCTCGGCTACAAGGCGGGTATTTATTGGTATCAAGGATCGAACCTGCGATTCGACGTAAACCGCCGGCCACGGATCCGCTGCCTTATCCACTAGGCTACCACGCCCGCCTACTTTTGCCTTTCTTTTTTCTTCGCATTTATTTGTAATAATTATTTTAAATATCCATTCCAAAACCTATTAAGAAATTTGGTTAAATTAGTTGACCCAAATTAACTTTAAGTAAAGAATCGTTCACAATAATTCCCGAACATTAATCCAGTGGAATTATTGAGAGGTAAGTTTTTTTTAAAATCCTAAAGAATAATGTCTCATTTCAGCGGAAGACCTTACAAAATGAATAAGGGCTTAAAATCGAAGAAAAGCGCAAACGAAATTTTATATACGATTCCAAAATTTACGATGTTGTTAAAATAATAATAATAAATAATAAGAGGCATAATAAATAATAAGTTCAAATTATGTTTGAACTTTAATTTTTTGCCTTTTTAAATATTGTTAGTTACGCTTCATATTCGTTAATACATACAAATAATTTTCATGTGAAATGACTTGATTTTTTTTTTCTTTTATAATTCTTAAAAAGTTATTGAGATGGGCTAATACTGACGTACGGTATGTATATATCGCTTTTTAACATATATAATAAGAGTTACTAAAACATTTTAGCCACCTTTTGTACATTTAAGAATTTAAGAAAATTACTTTTTAGGATTGCATTAATAAATAAAATATGTCGTAGCATATAAACCGTACTTTTAAACTAAGAAGTATGTGGTCCTTAACCACTGGATACACTTTCGTTGTATGATTTTTTTTTCTTTTTCAACTCTTGAGTCTCAAAATCTGGTTGGAAAGATGCCAAAATTATTTTGAGAAACTCTTGTTTAGTGGCACTTAATATCTCAAGAATCATATGTTGAAAACAGCACATAGCTTAAAAAAAGTTGATCAGTGACTTTTAAAATAAGTCAGAGATTTTGTTAAATAGGACGTTTAAAATGCAGCGAATTCATTATTCTTATCATCATTCCTGATACAAATGCGATTATTCTATCAATATTTTTTTTTTTAAAAAAGTCAAAAATCTTTGGTGGATAAAAAAAAAAGTTGTAATTGTAACAAATTTTACAGGCCTTTATTGTAAGATGAAATCCTGTTTCAATGCTACAAATGTAGATAAATAAAGTAGTATATCCCTTATTCTATGTGAAACGGACAATATAATAAACTTACGCATATGAATAAATAAATCTGAATTGGCAAATTTACCTCATTCGAAAACTCTAAAATGTTTCAATTCGAATTCTTTATTGCATTGATCCAGCAATGAAATTAAGAATAATCCAACACTAATTAAATTTTGAATTTTAGCTTTTGGCACAAGATGTCTGAGTTAAAAAAAATACATTTATGCAATTCCATTTTAACCAAAATTTTTGAGAAAAGTAATTTATTTTGTAAGAAAATATTAGCACTTAATAATGATATCAGTAATATATTAGGCCTTAACAATAAATATATTTTGAATAATTGTTTCGCAATTTGAAACTTTTGATTTAATACCATTCATACACATATTTTCCCTTCCATTATTCATTACTATTTCCATCTATAATGATGAATGATTGCTTATTACGTCGCGCTGAGAAGCAACACGAGGGCCCTTGGCAATGGACCCAGTAATTTTGAGCCTCAGTCAAGTAACGAGGACGATAGCTGAGCTGACACTTCCCTCTCTTTACTTCCAAACTACGCCAACAGGAGGACTTTGAGCTCCAACAGATTTAACGTGGATCAACCCCGCTACACGGTGGGTCTTTTGTGGTAACAGGGCTCGAACCCACGACGACGAAAACCGTTGGCCGCGAGTCAACTAGGCTACCGCGGCCCTATTTCTAACAAACGTCACAACACTTGTACTGTTAAAAACATTCCAGGGAACTAAGATTAAAAAGTTACTGTTATGCAGAGTTGCAGTACTTTAATCAATATGTCAATATCATACTTTGAAACTGCTATTTCACTGTATGAATTACTTTCTCCTTAAGTAACTGGTTTGATTAATTTTTCCTGAGTAGTTTACAGTATAAAAAGTCTGATATCCTAAAAATTCAGTTTTTGTAGTAAAATTCCAGAATTTCCAACTATATCGATTTGTTACTACTTCATTTTGGCCGCAGTGAAACGAGTGACCATGGTCGCGAGATCATAACCAGCGATAATTCAGTCGAGTCCTGATTCTGCCAAATATATATTGAGTAGAATTCTGTCGGGCTCAAAATTCCTTCGTTGTCATGGAGTGATAATGAAGAATGGAAAGTCAGGTGAGGTATCCACCTAGGTATTTTAGCGTGTTAAAATTAAGAGGCATATTATCTGTGATTGAGCCTTTTAGTACAGCTCCACGATATACCATCGTTCGTCACACTCGTGAAAACTTAAAAAAAGACTAAAAAAACTGTTAAAAAAACTAACAAAATTGTTAAAAAAGTCTTTAAAATAAATATGTAAAAAAATATCGAATAAATAATAATAAATATAAAGCATCGGCGATGTATCGTCGTTTCGTACTCAAAGGATTAAACAAATCTTTGAGTCGGAGAGAAATGATCAGCCTCTGAAATGCTCAACAAACAATTTAGTTTATTACATATGATCAAGTAAGGATGCAGAAATAATATCAAGGACACTTTTTTAATCTTACGACCAACAATTACAATATAATATGTCCAGAAAGCCAAAAGATATATTTTTACTTGTTGCGACAAATATTACAATATTAAAAAAACCTTTTCTCTTGTATCGTAGAAAAAGAAAGCCGCGCATTTTGAAAGAGTATAAAAGTGAGGAATCATTTCCCCTTTAAAAACAGCTCAATGAGCTTTTTGTAATTTAACAAATTAAAACTCTTCAGTATTTGAATAAAAACACTTTTAATGTGTGTGTGTTGATAAGAGATACATGTGATCTTTAACTCATTTAAAATAATATAATTCTTTCCCACCAATCAGAAATCGTCATTTTCCAGTTGTAACTTGAATTAAAAGGTAAATTAAAATGTTTTCTTGTTAAAAATGAAATGAACTACGAAAATATTATTGATTATAAAGTAATATCCTTGATATCTGACGCTAAAATAGTAATCATCAATCAATTAGTATTCGTTCATTGAAACATTTACTCTTTGCTCTAATCATTAAGTTTGGATCGTTTAAAGATTGAAATAAATTAAATAATGTACACACACACAAAGAAAAATATAAGGGAAAAAAATTAAAAAAAGTATTTGTGGGATAAGTGTTAAATGTAATGAAAGGTCTCAGAATTTTCACCTTTGATTTATACGATCACGCAAATACTCAAAAATGTGAGTAGCACTGATTCATTTATGGTTCACTAATACAATTAATGATAGAGTATTCAATAAAAAGGGGATACAGAGATGGATAGTTTAACAAAAAGAAATTCAGAAAATTCCGTACTGAGTCATTTATAAGTTATCTTCTTTAGAAACAGAAGTGGGGGAGGAAAAGAAAAAAAATTGTGAAGAAGGTAAAACTTCTGAAAGGCCTCAAGGGGAAAGAAAAAGAAGAGGAAAAAAACATGAATTTTAATCCAAAGAATTGCTTGTGAATCATTTTCCTCCTCCTCCTTAAATTGTAATATTAATTTTTTTTTTGACTGAAGGAAAAGTGTCAATGAAATGAATTACCTCCAAAATTTCAGAAAAGGATAAAATTTTTCTTAAAAATTTGTCCGCTCTTAATGTCATGTCACATCCTGTAGTACTAAGTAAATATCCGTGCGTTCATTTGTAATCGCGAAAGAATGTGATAGCAACAACTAAACCACCCCTTTTTATCTCTGTGCCCCCTCCTGTTTACGTTCCTCTTTCACCACTTCCCGGGAACAGGGAGAATTGAAAGATTATATTTTCTTCTAGAGGAGATAAGCCTATTCTTCGAGCGACACACAAAGATTCTTTCATGCGACTTTCCCTTTTGGCCCTCCCTTTCTCCTCTCCCCTCCAGCTGCATGTCACTTGATAGGACCGCTATTTCGTCAACAAACTGTCATTCGATAAGCCCGAATCATGAGGGGGAAGGTAACAGAAGAAGGGTGACTTGACATAGGGTTCTTACCAGAGTTCATTAAGAAGACGCATCAGAAGTGTTCAGTGCCACTTTGCAGAGCTTTTATTTTAACAAGCGCGTCATCACGCGGTTGATTCACCCTTAATTAAGAATTAAAAGAAAAACGATCCGCCCGCCTGAGTAATTTTATTTTGCAGTCAACATAAATAATTTGTTCTTGGAAGGTGATGGAAGCGTAACACTTGGAGCTCGTTAGTCTTTGTTAGAACCAGGAAGATGCAAGAGTGGATTTCCCAAGATCTTTAAAAGTAATCTTCAGCAAAGTTGCATTAATTTAGCGGTATTCTGGGACTTCATTCGTGAAAGAAATCCTGTGGGAACCCTGCGTTCAGCATTCTATATAATCCTTTCAAACTTAATCGCATTTTGAATTGATACAACGAGTGAAAAATGAATCGGTCGTGTATTTTGTATACGTGTGTTTTCTCCTTATTTGTGAGCGTTGTTCTCTGCAACAGAGAAAGAAAAATCACAGAAATTTTAGAATCTGTTAAAAAAATTGAGGAGCATATTTTGAAGGAAGATAGGCTTCGTGAAATTGCCGATATCATTCGTATCGACGCCAATGTGGAAAAGCTAAGTACCAAACTGGATCGGGTCTTGATCCTTTTGGACAATGGGGCTGCTCCTGCAATAGGACGAAGTGATGGCAGCTCATCCACTGGAGTAATACCACGCGATTTGAGCAACAACATCCAAATAATTCAGAATAAATTGCAAAGCATAGAACTTACCATGGGAGTCTTGGAAGAAGCCATGAAAAAATTGGATTTCGATCCCGTGAAAGTAAATGAAATCGAACGCCGAACGACACAGTTAAAAGACGACATGAACTCGAAATTGAGAAAAATGATGAATGTCCTGACAGCTCTGTACGAACTGAACAAAGATATGAAATCGAATGTAGAGAGTCGCAGTGAAAACAAAGAACAGTCGAACACCGAATCAGGGTCTAATTCAAATTATGCTGCTGAGTTCTTAATGGAGAATCTGGACGAATTGGAAAGAAAAATGAAAGAACAATTCAGCATTTTAACAAGCGAAATTCGGTCGGAGATTACCAATTTGAAAGTCTTGCAGTCCAATTTCGGTGCCAATTGTCAACCCACAGCCGCAGAAAATGACGAAGAAGAGTGGTTCACTCCACAGGATAACGCTCGTTCGAATAGAAATTCGAACGGACAAACTGGAAGATCTCTAGGTAGACCTATCAACAGTATGGACAACTTGGTGGAAAGCCTCAGTCGTTCAACGAGAGAAATACGCGAAGAAATTCAACAAGGAATTCAAGGTTTGGATTCGAAACTTCAGAATCTAACTGCTATCGCTCAATCCCACCCGATATGTGATTCTATTGATACTTCAGAGTCCACAGTGACTGCTAGGAAAGCAGTAATGCCTTTTGACAGGATTCCTATTCAGAACTTGGATGAGAACAGTAGAAGAGGTAAAAGCGATTCTTGCACGAAAACCGTACAGAATGTTCCAAATCCGAAATCTTGCGCTGACTTGAGAAAAGGTGGAGCGACCTGCGATGGCATTTACGTGGTCTTTCCCAAAGGTCGGCGGGCTGTCAGAGTTTTATGTGACATGACCACTGACGGAGGTGGATGGACGGTAAGTCAGTTTTTATATTTTAAGTGCTTGTACGTAGGTTATACTTTGGACCATAAAATTGATTTTTGAAGTGTCGGATACTAAGTTATAAAAACGAAAGATTTTACAGTAATTATCAGCTTTAATGTGCAAAAATTGACATATTTCATTAATGATTAATAAATTGAAACTAATTCAAATTTTGTTTTAATATTATCTGGCATGTTGAATATAATTGGAAACAAAACGTATAGCTGTAAAGAGCAATTAAAAATATTGCACGAAATACTCGCATATAAATAATTTTTTTCTCGTTTCATTAAAGAAAGTCCGTATTTGTGAATCATTTTGAATTTTTTGAGGAAAAAAAAATGCTTTTAGTTTTGAAATTTTTATCTCGAAAAAAAAAATGCAATTTTCATATTGTATTAGCGATTTTTTGAAAAAAATTATATTAGCTTATAAAAGATAGAATGCAGAAATTCTTAGAACATTAAGCGAGTGGTCTTTCTTATGAAACATAAATGGGTGCCATTTAAACTTTTTTTAGAGTGCACATTTCATCAGATATGAATACGTGGCATCTTCATAAATTATTCATACCAATGCTAGAATTTAAAACATCGTGGGAAAAAATTGCTTACATCTGTTTGTTGCTTATGTGTAGTTTTTCTATTCCTTTGGTAGTTTCTGTTTAAATTTAAAATGAGGCTTAAAAAACACTTAATGCCTTTTTAATAATAGGACTTGAATATTTTTGAAGGATGAAAGTATTTTTGTCAAATTAATCAAGTAATTGTTGCAGAATTTACGATATATGAAATGTATCTAACATCAATCATTTGTAATAACTTTGAATATGATACTTAGAGTTTTAGAGTAAAATTCTTAGCTGAATAAAGTGGTTCAATTTTCCTGTCGGACACATTTAACGTGAGGAGTCTGAAATAAATGTTTTTTTAATATAATTCATAATAAACGTGCTGTAAAAAAAAGAGAAAGAAATATATAATGTTTTTCTTTTGTCATTTTTGAATCAATCCTTTATGAATCTTTTAAATAAAATGTTATAAATTAACACTACATTCTGCGAGAAAACCATTTAATAATTTTTTTTTCAATTATGATTAACATGTCGAAATTAGATAATAATTTAAACATTTACTTTATATGTAATTCAATAAGATGTAAATTTTTAATATTGAAAATGTTAGCGCCAATTTCCTAACTAAAATTTCGCTTCTTTGACAGATTGTTTATCAACATCACACCAAAAGTAACACGGGGGGTTATTGGTGATGGATCTCGTAACCTTTGTTCCACACAACGCTAATATGTTTTACTGCTAATTGAGACATATTGCATATATTCATAATTTTTAAAACCACAATTGTAAAAATATGCCCCTTTCTATACTAATAAGATTTTTTTTTTTCTTTAAGCAAGCCTGATATTCTAGTTCGTATTTCTGAAATAAAATGCACTGCAAAACTAGCTTCTGAATATAATTTTAGATTAGCTTAAAAAACAATTTTTGTTTATGTATATAATTCAGTCAGACCTGCTTTACCAAAATTTAGGTTATACAACATTTTTAACTTATGTATATGCGTTTTACAGCAGTAGTTTTCAAACGTTTTTTTCTTGGCATACCTCATCGATAATACTAAGATTTAATGTACTTACAAGATTAGATTTTCAGTAACAGGTTTGTATATAGTGTACATGATTTTGTGTAAAAAAATTCGAATGTGATTGGGTTCATTAACTGAAATTTTCTTACAGTCGGATAGTTTTGAAAAGCTTTAAAAATTCAATATTTCCATCCTAAAAAGCATGTAGTACAGCTTTTTTTTTTTTTTTCATAGTAAGAATATTGTAATATAAGACACTTTTTTTTTCAGATCAATTTTCGCTAAAGAATTATCTCTAAATTCAAAGGTTTTGTCTGTCTTAAAAATGAATCGCATGAAGTTCTAAGATAAACTAGTAAAATCTATAAAAATTGGGTGGGGTAATCACAGTTAAGCTCTAGTTTTGGAATATTATGGAAATTCATTGCAAACAGCTGGACGCAGGAAATTGTTGGTAAAACTTGTAAATTATCTTATTTAAACTTGAACCCGCCGGAAGTAGGAGTTACTTCCGGGGGTTGCAACTCAAAACACGCGATAATTACTTTTAGATATTCCAAGAATGTCCTTCTTGGTATTTTCCTTACTTTGTAAAGTCGTGGAGAGAATCTGTCTTATCATAATATTCCCACAGTACTAAGGGAAGGATCACTGGATTTGTATTGGGGTTCTGGTGCCTTTTCCTTCCGGAGCTTCTCGTGGAGAATTCGCAATTATCGAACTTTTCAAAAAAAAATTTTTTTCAATACTTGTGATGATGAGCTTACACATAAAATAAAAAAATAATTTTCTTTTATTAAAAGGTAATTATTCTTGGCTAGGGAAAAAAAAAAAAGACTAGTATTTTTACATTATGGTTTCTTAAAAAAATCAAAAAAGATACATCTTTCTACGCGTAGTTACTATTATTATGGCGACATAATTACATGTTGGACGCTTCATCATGGCCACTGTATAATAAGTCGAGCAATTTAAAAAATGGAATGCTTAATTAAAATTAAGAATTGTTCCTTGGAGATGGAATTCGCTTTAACTTTTTTTAATTTTATAAAAGTTATTCAAAAACGTTTTACTAAAGCAGATATTGAAAATGGACTTTGCATCGTGTTTAAACTTTATAAAAGCGATGAACAGTTTCTCTTTAAAATAAGACTGATCCGTCAATATATAGAGCCCACATAATATAAAATGAATCATATCCCCAGTTATATATACACTAATATTCATTTACAGTAATAATAATGGCTTCTTAAAATTACCTCTACGAATATGCCTTTTTTTTTTTTTTTTCAATTCTCATCACGAAAGAAATGCAATAATTTTTTTTTATAATTTTTATAAAGGTACAAATAATTATATCAAAATACGAAAGATAATACTGAAAAAAAATTGGTGTTTTAAAAATATTTTCATTTATGTATTTGATTTTTGCTGTATAATTATTTTCAAACTTCCTGGTTCAGGAACATTGCATTGTTTAAATGCGGCCGCGGTAGCCCTGTGCACAAAGTCGAGTGTTGTTTCCGTCGAGTCGTAGGTTAAAGACCCAATTTGTTACGGAGCTGATGCACGCTAATTCTGTCAAGTCTCCAAGTCAACACGTTGGGGATATATGGAAGTTTTGAGAGGGGAGCTCCTGCACAAGTGTCATCCTCGTCTCTTGACCAAGGTTCAAAATTACGAGGTCCTCCGCTAACAGCCCTAATGTTGTTTCTAAGTGCGACATTAATAAACCCTAGTGATTTATTCTTTTCCATTGGGGTTTACTACCTTTGGTCAGCTCGAGAGAAGTGCAACCGAGATACCCTATCAACCCATCTCCTTGTCAAAAAATATTTTTTTCCATTTTTTTTCAAGCATCCAGATCACAGTGACGCACTAAGTTGCGCCAAACGATGTGTGACTGATTATCTGGTTCTGGTTATCGTATCCGGGTTTTGCATCATTAAACTTCACCATCTCTCACACCCACGCAACTTTAATAGACAATCAATCAAGCCCTGTTAAAATCCCACGCCACTTTCTTATCAGTCCATGGAATTATCGTGTGAGAAATCTGGCACTCTATCGAACGATTAATGAGAAGAAGAAAAAAAAAAAATTCATCCGTAAAGTTTTGACAAAATTCACTTTTGTCAAATGATAAGATATGATCCCTCGTGCAAGATACAATTTAGTTTTATTTGTCATATAAAACAAGGCATAGCGCACGATGACAGTTCCCTTTTTCCTCCTTTCAAATTAATTCCACCCAACGAGGCTTGGGTACTGATTATTATTACTCAATTATTACTCAAACTGTTCAAATAAAATTGTTTTTAATGATTTTCTTCTTCTTAGTTTCAATTTATTCCATTAAAAATAATAGTGCTATTATAAGTTATTAAAAGTGTTTTTTTCCTGAAAAATTAATTCTTCGAGTTTTCGAGTAATTAGAACTCTAAGAAGTTTTAAAACAAAGTTTTCGAATATATCTATTTGATTTACAAGCACGTTAAAGTTATTTCTACTATGTATTTAATTTTAGTGCATTTAAAAAGCAGGGAATATTTGAACAAGATGGACAGAAGGCGATATTATTCATTCTTATAAAATATTCATATAGTGAGCAAAATTAGGCTACAACGACAGGTATTTAATGTATTCAAATTCTCAAGAATCACAAACTTACAGCGAGTGTGATAGCCGAGTGGTCATGGTCGGAAGTTCTTGGAACAATGTATTTCAAGTCGAATCCGTTGTTTCTTGTCCACATTGAAAACCTGTCATGTAGCGAGGCTGATGCATGTTGAAACTGTCAAGGCTCAGTCCTCATGACGGGATGTGGAAGTTAGGAAAGTGCAGTGCCAGCTCTGTCGAACTTTCATGTGACTGAGGTTCAAGCTTAGGGTTTCTCTAGTAGCTCGTGTTGTCTTCTAAGAACGATTGATAAACACCCCAACACCGATCACTTAAGGTTATCGTGCAATAATACTGATTAATTTATTTTTTAAGTAAATTGTATTATATAAAAATCAGAAAAGTATTTCCCTTTTCTGTTCCGAAAAAACAGACATAAGAGATGCCAATTTTGATAAAAATTTGTACATGCAAAAAGCTGATTTAAAATTTCGTCTTGTGTATTACTATACTTATTATGCAGGATATTTCGTTATGATTATTCTATTAAAATTATAAATGAATAAGAGTGGTAGTACTATAGCAAAGGGAAAATAGTTACATGTTATGCCTAATGAAAATAAGTATCCGGGAATTAAAGAAATACAAAGAACATATTCTACAAATTGTAAATTTTTTAAGGTACTCAAATACTTAAAAACGGAATCAAGCTTTAAATTCTCAACGAAGCTTTGAATTATCTTTATCTCTCGGGAAAAACAATGTTAAGAAATTAAGAAGAGACTTATAATCATAAAATTTAAAAATCACTTCAAGTTTTTTTTTTTTTTTTTGAGTAATGGTTGTTACATTTTGGTAAAATATCGTAAATCTTTTTTGAAATCTTATTGATCACAACTGAGCTGGACAGAATTATTTAATATTTTCTAGAATTCATCTTACTGCATCAATATTCGAAGCAAAACATTTTTTTTTTTAAAGTAAGTAAAATACTCTCAAAATTAATAGTTCCTATAAAAATTAAGCTTAGGTCTCTTTGGTATAAAATAAGAAGTGAGATCAGTAGTTCGAGAATTTTCAGAAACTGAAAATGAGTAGCATTTACTGTCATTATTTCTAACAAAAGAAGAGGGAAACTGTCAGTATATTTTTGCTCGATACACGTGTCGTGCACATCATTATGCAGTTATTGTTATTCTGAAAATATAGGTTTGATCCAGTTCATTAATTTATTCTATAATAGCGTGACCGTCTTTGTTTGATTTTTTTTACCTTGTTGTCAAACACTAGAAAGCACCTGCCGATACATTTTGATACATAAAATGTTTCGTACATTTTCATTAACGTAAGAATTATCGCTTCATGAATACTTTTCATTTATAATTAAAATAAGATATTAATGTTAATGAAAACTATTTCCAAGTGCAACTGTAACATCACAGTACAATTATGTTCAATAACGAAAAAGAATTTGCTCTTGGAATTTTTGTTTCCTTAAAAATGTTACGTAAATTTTGCTTTAAATTTATTAAAATGAATTGAAGTATCTGTTAATTTAAAAAAAAAAAAAAAAGCAACATCGTTCATAGAAATTTATCTATTATTTAAAGAAATAACAGGCTACTCAGTCGAAAAAATATTTTAGAGAAATAGTTCAAAATATATCTTTCTGTGTTTGAAAGAAAATCTCTTATAATTGTATTATTTTAAATGTAGTATACTATCCTAAGATAAACGCTAAAAACCTATTTATACCTAAATGATTTAAAAAGAAATTAATGAAATGAAAAAACTATTTGGATTACCAAGAGAGAAGCGCGAGTCATGATTGAATAGAATGATTGCATTTTATAATTCTCATTCCTGAGAAGCTTCTCAATTGTATAATTTGCAAAAGATTAAGGAATAGCTAAAAGTTTTAACAAGAACTCAGTTATTTAAAATAAACTGGAACGATTGTGTTTTAGATGATAGATTATACGCCTTATAAATCTATTTTAAAGGAAGAGTTTAGATGAAGAAAATTGTGTAAGAGTATTTATGTTATTGAATATAAGTACAAGTAGTGTTTATGAATATAAATTTTATTTACTTTTATTGCCGTATTATTCAGCATATAATGTAGAAATGAATTTATTTTTCATAAGTCATTTTCATGAATTATTCATCACACTTTTTTTTCTCATAGGGATTTATTTAATTCTGGTGGTAGATAAATCGGTTGATATTCACCAACATACTTATTAAAAAAGGGACTTTATTCACCATTTTTGAAGCTTTAGAAATTTTTAATCGATTTTTCTGTGGTAATGACTCTTTGAATTGAGCTCATGGGCTATATTGAGTTCAGTATATCCTTGTTACTTATAATTACTGTTCAATAAAATAAAATCTTATCCATTTAATTTTAACTGTGAATCAAAACTCGTAAGTAAAATGTCTATGAAAGGGACACAAGAACATTTCAGATTTAAATCTGTTGAGAATACTTCAATGATAAGTAGGAAGAAAAATCACAAAATGCAATTCAGAAGAAAGAAAAATCACTATGGTGCACAGTAGAGAGTTTAAAACTACGAAATATTCAAAAAATTGGTTTCCGAATTCTTAAGCATTTTTTTTACCAACAGGAAGAATTAAACTATGAAGAGAAATGGAAGAGTCTCAAAATATTTAGTATTTTTTAGAGTCATTTTTAAAAAAATTCTCTTGAGCAGTTGCGTGAATGTAGAACAATGAAATAGACATTTACTTTAAGAAAAAGGTAAATTTAAATTTTAACTGATATTGAATTGTGCAAAGCCATCGAGAATGAAAAACGTTCCTTTTTGCGTAAAACATTTTAAGAAATACTAAAACTCCATAAGAATATCTTTTACGCGTGATTAATTTATTCATTAACATACTTTAGATTATAAATATCAAATCCGTGACATTAAGAACTCATAATTCAAAAGCTTATATTTTTTTTGTTCGTATTGTTCGTTTGTGCTAAAAATGTCATGATATTATATATTTTTAGGATTTAAAATATTTCGCGGGTATTTTATTTCCAGAATTATCAAATATTTTACTCCAGCCTAAAAAAAATCGTTCTTATTCGAGGTTTCTCTGCATACTTATTTTTAAAAATTTCGAATCCTCCGAATTTTTTAATTAATAATCACAAAAACGCAAGAATTGTTATTTACTTACGAATCTCACGAAAATAGCTGAAATTTAATGTAATGATTACTTAGTGATTTATGTAAGAATTTCCTCATGTATTTTGAAGTTTCACAGCAAAACAACTTTTAACGAGTAAATAATCGACATTGTAATTTTAAAATTTTGCGACAGATTTGAGTCAATGACTCAAAACGTATGCATTCAACACGTTAAGAATTCTTGGTTAAATCCCAGAGAACGTTAAAAAGCATTTTTATTTTTACATGTACTATTGAAATGAAACAAATTAGAGTATGCAGTAAACAATATATTATAATATCAATATTGTATTATGTTTTTGTTAGAGGGGAAAGAGTAAAATTCATTAAGGCACATTGGTTTAGAGTAAAAATCATTAAAACCACGCAAGTAGAATTTTCAAGAAACAATATTGTTATCTAATCAGTTTAAATAATAACTTAAGAAACTACGTAGTGTATGACAATAGCATTATCTCGACTCATTATTTATATGATACAAGCAATTTCATATAAATGAAAAATATTTATCCACATTTCAATGCTTTCAAAATCTTGAGTAAATCGAAAATTAAAACAAAAACACTTTCACACACACACACACAAACTTTTTTTTTTTTTGAAATTTCCAAGATCGTGCATTTTGACATAATTTAAATGAATATTATCTGTTTCTACACGTTAGGAATTTCGAGAATTTTTTGAAATATTTCCCTGTAACAAGTTAAACGAATGATCTATGTTATATAATATCGATGCAAATAATTAATCACATAAAGTTAAGACTGTTTTGTCAAGTTCACAAAGGAAAAAAAAAATGCTGCATCAAAATAAAATGTTTAATAAATCGAAGATACAATCCTAGAAAACTATATTGACGAATAAATTTTAATTCCATGGGGAAAAAATTACATCTCGTGGAGAGAACTTACTTAAAATGAAAACTTCGAAAAAAAAAGTATCAATGAAATCAACAACTGGCGTCGTGAAAGACGACATGGAATTACGAGTATTTCTTTTGATTCATAATCTTGTTTATTTGAGCCTTCAGCTGAAAGTTAGACGAATATATTTACTTCTGTTAGCTTGTTAGTTTTTTTGGCACAAAGCCATACATTTCACCAAGATGCGCAGAAACTTTTTTAAGAACTGTTTCGGATTGTTTATATTAGAAACTTACTCACCTAGAAAAGTTGATTAAGGAATATTACCACAATATTATATTTTTAATAATTTTTCTTACATAATTGAATATGCAAGTTTTCTTTAATTGAATTTTTACTTTGAAAAGCTATAATTATTGAATTTAATCTGATTCTTGCTTCCCAATGATTTTTCATTGTGAACTTATAGGTATAATTGCTGGTTGATGTTTTCTAATGGAGAACACACACATCAATTCAAAAATAAAACTAACTCCTTTTAAACTAATATTCCTTTTGCACCAATGTTTCACATTTGCTCAACTTTGTTTTATTATTAATCAGCAGAATACCTGATTTTATAAAGTGAATAAGGAAATTAGGTCTTTTGTTTAAAATATACCGAATCTATTATTTTCATTTTTATTCGTAAAAGAACAGTTACTTAAAGGGGAAATACTTCAATAATTTCAAATGTAAGAGAAAATCGAGTACAAAAGAAATCGAGCTTGAAATTGATTTCAAAAACAATATTATGAATCATTTAATTGTAAGAGAAAAAAAAACCCAGCAATTTTGCCTAATTAATGATATGTGAAATTTACAGTTTTCAAATATTTTTCCAAAATCATTTTGAATAGCAAAACACAATCTTTGAGGATTAATAACATAAAATGTTATTTTTGACAGTGATTTGATTAAAATGGCAGCAAGTAGTTGTGCCATTAAAAGTGTACTGCAATTGTTTGAAATTATAATAGATGTAATTTCTTAATATTTATTTTTTTTTCTCTTATAATCTTGTTCTCCATGAAATTAGAACCATGCACTCCCTGAAATATGATGAAGATTTCAATTATGTTTATTTTAAAAATTTGCATGATTTTTTTCAATTGTAATTTTATCCTATTCCTCTGTTTTTTTTTTATTTTTTTTTAACAAATCTCAAACCTTTTTTTCTTTCGTTTTACGCATATTACACATACACTACGCTTACCTACAACAGCAAATCTTTATTCGAAACCAGGCACAGTCATGTTTTATTATTATTATAATGATATTTTCATGCTAACTTTCGTTCAAGTTATCCATAACAGCTGCATGGAAAGCTTTATTAAATAATAATTATGAACTGAATCTGATTAATTCGATATATTACTGATGACAATTATACGAATTTGCTTTAAATCGCAATGTACTTCTAATATTTTAGCTGAATATTTTTATGGCTATACTAGCAAGAATTGCTTTTTCTTTTTTTAATCTCCAAAGTGTGAAAAGTATACTGACCTAGTAAAAAATATTTAGTTTACAGTCGCTGTGATGTAAATTTACAATCAAATCATGTTGCATTCTGTTACAAATGAAATGAAAAAGAAACACAATTTTCGTTAAGAGATATCTCACGTGCGCAAATAATGTTTCGTTATCACAATTTAATCAACAGTTTCAATTCTAAACAAATGATAAAATTTGCCTTTTTCGAAATATTCTTTGCAATGGCGTATTTACCAATGCACATTTTAGTTGTTTGTTTGTTGAAAGTGAAATTCTTATGCAACACAAAACATGAACGCATTGCTTGATTCATAGACTGACATATTTTGGAATGAAAATCGTGGTCTTAAAACACTCAAGATGTACGGATATAATTGAATTAGAGTTAACTGGTGAATGGATAAAACTGTTTAGAATGTATCCTTTCAAACTAGGAAAGAAAAAAAAAACAGGATACATTTTTCTAATAA
Organism: Nephila pilipes; assembly: GCA_019974015.1. NCBI lineage: Eukaryota > Metazoa > Arthropoda > Arachnida > Araneae > Nephilidae > Nephila > Nephila pilipes. Next base: position 137,169 of record BMAW01027187.1, on the reverse strand, counting down.
GTTAAAAGAATTATTTCGGAGGCCTTTGAAAACATAATACATTCAATGAATTATTGTTATAAACGTTTCTTTATCTTCTTTTTTATATAAGACTGTAGAATGTCTTCAAAGTAAATCTTCCGTTGTCATATATAACAAAATTTGTTAACTTATGTTATGAGATTGTGGCCGCGGTAGCCTAGTGATCATGGCTTCGGATTCGTGACCGGTGGTTTTCGTTCAGTCTCGGGTTTGAGCCTTGGACGCTAAAGACCCGCCGTGTAGCCGGGACTGATGCACGTTAAATCTGTCGGGGCCCGAAGCCCTCCCGTCGGCGTGGTGTGGAAGTTAGGAGAGCGGGGTGCCAGCTCAGGTATAGGTTCAAAATTACGAGATCTGTCGCCAATAGCCCTCGTGTTGCTTCTAGTGCGGCGTTAATAAAAATTAAACTATGCTCTGTGATATGTTCCTACTCCTTAAACAAATTGAAAAAACATTTCTTTCAAATTTTAGTATTTCTTTACTGTAAACTCTTACTATATATATATATATATATATTTCAAGTTTTGATGATAAAGCTATCTAATTATTATTAATTTTTAAATTTGTTTACTTTTTTAAAAAAATGTCAAAGAAAAATTTTATCTTTTTAACATACAAGAACCTATATTGAATGAATTCTTTTCTTACTCCTTACTTAATTTGTTTGAACCATGCCCGTTCAATTACTGATTTTACACGACACTTCATGACACGTTTTAATTTTATATGCTTGCAAATTTTTTATTTTTATGTTTAACAGATATTGTTTTAATTAATTGCGTTTCAATTAACGAAGAATAATCGACAATTATGAAGCATTAACTAATGCCTATGAAATTATAACAATGAATTCTAGGTTACCTTAGTAGCAGTTGACGATTTTAAACATTTTCATTTTAGCCGCACTCGTCAATGTTGTTTAGATATGAGACGTCTGATTTAGTGTTTGATCACACACTGAAGCTCTATATTAAAGGGATTTATATAATTCGGAGTTTCTCAAAAAGTACTGAACGAAATTAATTTTCAAACAAAGATACAAATTTTTAGAGTCGATTATAATAGCATACATGAGTGCGTGGGTTGTGCATTTAGAAGAAAATTCTTTATTAGGGCACATGCTAATTTTCACATTTCTTTCTTTTGCATATCTCGGCGACATTCAAGATATTTTTTTTTCCTGCCACATCTGGTTAACTTCAAGAGCTAGCAATTAAACCAAACTGTATCGTTTGGATTTCGGAATGAGATGAATCGTCGTGAGACTACATGCAGGGTTGTCTCACGTGCAGATTGCTAGAGACTTTAATTTAACAACCAACGTTGAGAGCGATTTTGGAAACAATGGCTGAGATCTGACTGGGGCAAAGTCTTACGGAAGCAACGATATAACCAATGAATATCGATATCATTTAAATTCAGATTAGCCACTGGTTCATGACGTACTTATTTTTTTGCTGGCTGTTTGCGTTGCATTGAATGAAAGATATGATACCTAGATACCTATCTACACTATTTTTATTACAATTTAATTTGAAATATTTTGGTTTACATGAACTAGGTAAAGTGCTTGTCGCACTTACAATTGCAATTGGAATATAACATTTTGGATGTACGTCGCACGCTAGCAAAGTCCTCGGATACGACGTTTCAGTCGAATGTTTAGTAGAGCTCTGATTGTCCTTTCTCTTCGAAAATTTGAGTTTGAATGGAAATGACCACACCTCTTCCAAAACCACGGGACATGATCCTTTGTTTTGGTTGAATAGTTGAAAGTGATAAACTAGTTACTGGACTTGAGCACTCCAACCGAGACAGGAATTGACACCTGCTAAACTGGACACCTGATGTGTGTGGGGGGGGGGCGGTGTTCTTGGTTCCCAGGAGAATCGGACTTAATAAGGGTCAAAGCTCATGAGAAACGGAAATGCTGTATGCCCTTTCTCACGAGTCCAGATGTCTTTAATGAGGATCTTGTCCGGATGTAAGGGGGACCACTAACGAACTTTCCAAGTGTGGTCGCTACATTCATTCGCTGGATGTATTCATTCCCCCTCCAGTATCATCTTGATGATACAAAATAATCAGGGAGGTGAACATAATTTTCGGGTCACAGCTTCGGCGCTGGTGGTTTTCTCCGCATCATCGGGGGATTATTTCTATCCCTTGTCCCGTGGGAGGGGGAGAGAGAGTTGCTTTGGTCTTGAATGGCGGTGGCGTTGCTTCGAACCCTAGTCCATTGGTCCGAAGGAAAATTGATCGGTCACTTTTTTTGTCATGCCTTAACCAACTAAGCTAAAGAGGAGGCATTATTCGGGCTAGTTAATAAAGCATTTTAACTTCTGGCGCTGTTGTTGAAGAGAGTCGCTACATATTCCCCCTCCAGTATCATCGTGATGATACGAAGAGAAATATTAGTATTTTGTACAAAAGGTTGCTTTTAATTTATTTTTATTTTTTTCAGCCTTTACTGGATTGATAAACATCCTCTCCCTATTGAATTGGGTTTTTTTTTTTGCTTGGAACAGTTTTCCATTTTGAGTCATCGGCTGTCTTTTGCTGAGTGGTGGGTCTAATCGACACGTGTACCAGAGCTGGAATATCACTAGTTGTGATTTAAGTGCAGTTGTCATAGACATACAGAGGCAAGTGTTTTGCGTCGGGGAGGCATATGCAATCAGTAGTTATAGGCTGTGTTGCCATCTAGTGTTCAAGCCCTGTGACACCACTTCGGCGGCTGGTGGTTTTCCGACCCCGTGGAGGAGGAGAGTGTCGATTGGCTTCGATGCAGCAGCGTTGTTTCAAACCCTGGTCCAGTAGGTCCGAAGAAAAGTTGACCGGTCGCTTTTTTTTTTTTTTGTCATGCCTTAATCAACTTGACTAAAGACGATGCCATATTTGGGATAGTTAATAAGGCATTCTGACTTCTGGCGCTGTTGTTGAAGAAAGTCGCTGCACTTTCATACGGAGGAATCCCACTTTATGCCCTCCGACATCGGAGAAAGAGATCGCGGGACAGGTCGAATGGTCTGGACAGTTGCAGAGATCTTCATATCTTTGACAGTAATTTTGTGACTGCTGTTAGATATAAAGATGGAGCCTTATGCTCGCCTTTTCAAGGGTGCAATTAGTCCTGATTTCATTATTAGGGATGACAACATTTTCTCGTATAGCCATTTTGTCAACAAATTTCTTAAAAGCGAAGATATTCGTCGAATGAATTGACCCCCCCCCCATACTCTAACCCAATAGAACATATTTTGGTAACAATTCTAATTAGCCTTTCTCTCTCTTAGAGCCATCCAGGACTTGAAAACAACTTTTCTAAAGGAGTGGGACTCAAACTGTGATTCCCAGCATGAATGCATGTTGTGAAAGCTGTATATCTATGAGAGGGGACCATACTCCTTATTAACCCATTTTTGTTCCACATTGTAACTTCTCTTTTAGACTGGACCATATTGGGTTAAATGACAGAATACCTAGTGCGATTTACACTAATTTGTTATTAATTTAAATATTATAGATATTTACAATAAGACAAAGAGCTTGTTGCGCTTAAAATTACTAAGCAAATATAACATAGTTCAAGGTGTTAGATGCACGCTAGAATAAATATTACAGTTGTTAAATGTCCTCAGACACGACATTCTTGTTGAAGTCATAGATCTCTGATGTTCCTCCTCTTCAGAATTTTTGAGTTTGATGAAATTTGACAGACCTTTTTAATATCATGGAATACACTTTCTTTTGCTGTTTGGATAGTTGAAATTATTATTTTAGCTATTGACCTTGGTCACTTCAACCGGGAAAGAAAATAGCACCGGTATCCAGTGCAGAGATCCCTGACTTTCCGAGAATATTGAACTTTTGTAAAGTCAAATCTTGACCCCAAAGGGAAAGAGGAATGTCACTTGATCTTTCACACAAGTCCAGCTGTATTTAATAAGCATCTTAGTCCGGCTATAAGGTAGACCACTGACGACCTTGTTAAGTGTGGCTGCCGTAAGACTTTCCACGCTGATAAGCCATGCATACGATCCAGTGAGCGAATTATAACTGCTTTTTTTATATATATATAATATTATATCGAACTATGTATATATTTAATTTCATTAAAATATGTCCTGTATTTCTGGAGATAGTGAACCAAAAGTGAAAATACTCTTAATTTTTAGCATCAGTGTATTTCGGAAATATATTCACGATTTCATCCACTTATTTTTCCTTTATCAAAATATATTTTTAGAAGATGGTTTCCACTTTGAAAAAAATTACCCTGCTCTTCCATATATATTTTCTTTGCTTATTCCATAAAAGACGGACAGTGACAGTTTGAAAAAAATAAATATTCATTGCACTAATTCCTGTGCGTGAAATTTTACATGTAATGTTTTTATTATTCTCATAGATAAGACTCGCTTAAAATTCCACTTGTGATTAAAAATGTTCCTGACCAATTTTGTTGAGATTATATTCTCTTTCATTCCCCGATGTCACATCGGATATCCCATGCATTCAGCTGCCTAGATTCCTTTTAGATTTTAATAGAAATTTAAATTTTTAATTTTAGAAAACCTTATTAACTATCAATTTTTATAACGAAACCAAGATATAAAAAAAAAGCTGAATTAAATACCTCGTTAACTATAGCTATTGCCAGGAAATGAATGGTAATTTATTGACCAGTAGACAATGGTTATTTTATTTTCAATCTCCGATCGAGCGGCTAAACAATCTGAAAAGTGGTAGTAGGCGGGAAGCACAGTGGGCTGTTGCGCATATCTCTAACTACCTCTGCTATGACCGATGTCATACCTACATTTTAAGTTAAGCTGTAGGCACGTAAACATAGATGGACAACTGATGCCCCCGCCAAGTACGAGTTGCGTTGTATTCTTTTTCTTCAAGCAGAAAGAAATAATGCAGCAGAAATTCACCGAAGGAAGGCCGATTATACTATGAATATTTATGAGTGATAATGTTGTGTACGAATGATGTAGACAATTTAAAGGCTTGCGTACCGTCGTTCACGATAAAGGGGGACATGGAAGCAAGCCTGTTCAAACAAACCTTCAACACCAAGAAGATTGTGGTTAGGATTTTGGGGTCTAAAGATGTGTCTTCCTTGTTGAGTTTATGAAACCGGGGGTTATGATCAATGATGCTGTTTATTGTAAAACTTTATGACGACTGCTAAGAGTTATTCAAAACAAAAGAGGAATGCTGACTTCTAGAGTTGTTCTTATTCATGACAATGCCCGTCCTCACAGTGCTGCTGTAATCCAATAGCTTCTGGAGCACTTCAAATAGGATGCGTTTGATCCTCTTGCGTATAGCCTTGACTGACTTAGTGCCGAGTGATTTTTATATGTTCCTTGAATTAAAGAACTGATTAGGAGGCCTATACTTCCAGACCTATGACGAACTTCGAAACAAAGGGCATATCACTGGCCGCAACGTTCTTCGAAGATGAGATCGGAAAGCTCGTCCACCGATACGACTAACGCTTGAATCTTCACAGTGATTCTGTTGAAAAATAACCATATTCGTAAATAACTTTTGGTAACAAATTCATCTTGTTCTGTACCCTTGTCTTTTTTTTTTTGTGGTCCATCGGAGGTTGAAAAACCCCAGCCCTCGTAAAAAACAGAATAACATCACATTATACGGTAGACAAGGAGATTAAAATGACATAGCTGATATAAAATACATTTTTCGAATTCTACGTTTGCTTAAATTAGAATAATAAAATTGAGAAAAAATTTAAATGACTTTTTCTTCATGATTTGCGTTGTTAAAGTTATTGTGTTTTGGTATCAATTATTTTAAATTTAATATAAATACGTCTCCCGCCCCATTTCCCCTCCTATACATCCTAACTTGCCATTCGAAACAAATGAAAATTAAAGCAAACAATAATCAAAAGTTTTTTTAAGAAAAACATTCGAATCTTAATTTGTCACGCTTTCAAGACCTTAAGATTCGGCATTTTTTTGCACCTTAAAGTTTTCTTATCATTAATTTCTCTGAATTTATCAGAAAATCTTTAAACAGAATATCTGTCAGAATCTCTTATCTTTCATTGACACATGAGCGATCATATGTTTTATTTAGAAGCATGCATTAACAATCATACAAAATATCATACTCGAATCCCTACACTATATAGTTCGGTTTGCTGTTAAATACATTAATTTATGCATACAACTCTCAGGAGCTTACCGTCTTCAAATGATTTCAAGCCCCCTAGTGATCTTTTCCTTTCCAATGAGGTTTACAGTCTTTGGTAAACGCGAGTAACGCTCCCTAGGATAAGCCAGCGATCCTTCTCTATTTTCGATCTTTCTTATTGCCAACCAATTTTTATCTTTTTCAAATTTTTTTCTGACGTCTTCATCAGTTACACCTTGTTTGGCATGGAATAACCATATCGGATTCTCATACCATTAACCTCCACCATCACATCACATTTATAGAATATTAGAATATTAATGCTTTAGTTTCAAGGAAACATGAAAAAAAAAATATTAAACTTAACAATTATTACACTCTTTAAATCATCAAATTGAATATTCTCATTAATTCACTTATTACATTTATTCTTACCTTTCTAAAAATTGCTATATATATATATACATACATACACCAAAATACTTTTTTACGCGAATTTTTTTGTTCTAACATGAATCCTTCCCCTCTTCCCCCCTTCCAAATATTCAAATGTTGTTTTTACCGTTTGCTACCACCTCATTGATTCAGCCATTCAATCAGAGTATTATAACAGCATTTAAAATGTACTACATGAAGCAAATGTTTAAATATATTTTATACTCAGCAGAAGAAAGAAATTTCACTGTTGTGGAAGCATGGAGAATGTTTACTATAATGGATTGTATTACACTAGTTTCCTTTGTCATCAAACAGTTGCGCCAGCGACCTTAAATACTTGTTGGAAAAAAAATTTTCAGCATGCGTGATAAGTGGAAGTTTCGTAGAACAAAAATCAGCTGTGTGTTCTGAAATTATAACTCTTATCAAATGCAATTAGGGGCGAAGGTTTTAACAACATGCAAACGGCTGGCATCGACGAATTGTTGTTAGAAAGCCCTTTGGATGAAGACTATTTTATCGGATTTATGACAGTTTATGATAAAAAAAGAAGTCGAAGATGAAGTTCAGCTATTAACAGTTAATTTTAATTCGCGAGGGCTTGAAATTTGCTACAAGTATGGAACATTTTTTTACTCATGATTCTGACATAGAGCGTGCATTAAAATTTCAACATAATCTTAAGATTTATGTAGCAGGATATCAAGAATAATATAAGCAACTTGAGTAAGCAAAAAAAATCGCCGCTAATAACAAGACTTTTTTTAATTTTTATTACAGAGACCGTTAATAACGAATGAATTCCTTCATTTGAATCAAAGGCGACAGTGATGCTAGACATATCTAACACATTTACTGATGATAGCATTTTTGATCCAGTTCATGACAAACCTGCGCGCTTGTTATCAAGTAGCGATGAATAGTTGTTCGTAGTTTTATTCCTAATTTCAATTTAAATTTTTATATGTTTATGTACCTATACAATGAATTTTCACTGCATACTATTTTTAATTTTTTTGTAATAAAAATTGTTTTTGTTTTATAAATATGTAAAATGGATTTCATTATTACTTTTTTTTGCATTATTTTTTTTCTTCTTTTTTTTGGAAAATATTTAGAGTTTTTTCATCTTACACGCTTTTTTAAAATTGTGGAACATATTCCCACATTTACCATACGTCGCATGTATTTTTTTGCACGATTTTTTTTTTGCACAGTTTTCTGAGGAACGCATCTACCTTGTAAGAAAAGAGTTGGGTGTGTATATATATATATATATATATATATGAATGAAAGATTTGATCCCGCAAAACAATTTGAATAATGAAGCGTCTAGCGGTGGTATGAATCTGAATTAATCTCAGTCCCTGACATATTTATCTTCCTTTTTATAGCCATAGAGATGCTTCTAAATATGACGTTAATGAACAATCATACAATTAAATATCTTCCTTTCTTTCAAAATTTTATTTTAAAAGAGAAATCTATTTCTAGTAGTTTTGATATAACTGACTTTCCAATTTGTTTTTACTGATATTCTTACTCATGATATGTTTATCATTTGCAGGTTCTCATGCGCCGTGGAGATTTCAAAGAAAAGATGACTAGTTTCAACAGAAACTGGTTAAGCTATAAAAATGGATTCGGAGACAGCGAAGGAGAATTCTGGATAGGAAATGATGTGATGAATTTCATGACATCAGAAGAACAGAACATTTTACGAATACACATGTCAGCATTTGATGGCGACGAAATAAATTTAGACTATTCTTCTTTCTCTGTTGGCAACGAGTCTACAAACTTCATGCTAAATTTGGGTCAGCCCATTGATGGCTCAATCCCTGCTGCGAACAGTCTGAAATATCACGATAAACATCCTTTCAGCACATTCGATCGTAAAAATGACAATTTTGCTCAAAACTGCGCAGCCACTTACAAAGGGGGATGGTGGTTCAATGGTTGTTATTTTGGATTTTTGACAGGAGAATACTTTAAACCAGAAGATAAAAGACAAAACTGGGAAGGAATTTTGTGGTATGATTGGAAAGGAAACGCTGCACTAAAAGGAGCAGAAATGATGATTCGACCGAAAATTTTTGAGGTGTGAATTTGGTACAAATGGGATAGCTTAAAATTTTCTCACTTGAACTTTTAATTATTTTTTATTAGAATAGTTTGAGAAAATCTTGTATTATGTGCCAAAAAATATTTTAGTTGTTATAGTTCATTGCACAAATCTCATGCATGAATTTGACAAAAGAAATGTTTCTTATCAGTATTGATGATGTTTTCCATTTTTAATACGAAATGTTAAACGCATGTGATTTAAAAGTAAGTACTTGGGAACTGAAATGTAAAAAATTAAATGAATTGAATTTGATTAAGAGCTGTTAATTTTATTCAAAATGTACGATTAATTATTAAAAACAAAATAATTTTGATTTATTATTTTTTAATGTTTTGGGGCAAAATTAAATGTATAAATAATTGAAATTGAAAAAATAAATGAATCATTGTTATATCAAATAATTTTAATTTTTTTATGACTTAATCAAAAACAAAACGAATTTAGTGGAGTAGGTTTTATGTGAATGTGTAGATGTTGATAATTATTCAATTTTTTTTTTGTATTTTAGTCATGTATAAACACTGATTTATTAATAAAATATAAAAATTGTATGTATGGAATGTTGTTTCTTATCCTGTAAGGAGTTGACATCGCTAGTTTGGGAATACCAGGTTAAGAAAGAAAAAGACACATCCCAGATATGAAATACTAATAGACATTCAAATTCGATAACACCATACGCCTTTTCAGACGGTTATTAAATTAGATTTCTTATGAAAAATACTTATTTATTTTCTGAACTTATCTTGGAATCAATTTTGAAATTCATAATTGGTTTCGAAGTTCAAAACATTTGACGTCATTTCTTAAACCACTATTCGCCAATCAAAATCTTCATCAGCTAACTTTTATCTCTCGCCCGCCCCCCCCCCCCCTCTCTCTCACACACACATGTGTGTGTGGAAATATACAATTAGAGAGAGGGTGAGCAATAATTGGAAACATTTATACAAGAGATTTTATTCTTCACATTTTTGTTGTTTTCCGTAGGCATTGCTGTTTGTTTTGTAAATCAAATATGATATGAAGTCAACTATCTGCCAATAGTGGTGCAATTACAGATAAAACACCAGTTGTGTAGTATTTTAAAATAGTAGATCTCGATATTTGGAGAAAGGCATAATAGGCACTCGCTTAAAAAGCGCTTCATTGTCAGGTTTGTTTAATCAATTACCAATGTCATATTAAAAAGCAACACGAGGGCTATTGGGCGGAGACTGTGACTTTGAGTTATTCTCGATTTTTCTTTTCATAACCTCGGGGATTTAAATCAATTTGAATTGAATAAAATTACAATTTCTTCCCAACTAAAATGAAACATGATTAGGTAAATTAGATGATGACACAAGTTAAGTGATTTTGAAATAGTGATGTGAAAATGAAATAAATTGAAAGGAAAATGCAGGGAGATAGAAGGATAACGATTTGCTGGCAGGTAATTGGAATTTGAATTAAAATTCTTCTATTAGTTTAGTGGATTAAAATGGATTTTATAATAGAAGTATTAGGGTAAGAGTAAGCCATTTGAGAAGTGATTGAGTCATACAAGTGAGCTGGTAAGCAACGAATCTATTAGTTCCTAAGTTAAAATTGATGAGTTAATTTGGGACTCGAGAAAGAGAGCGACTATAACTATATATCCATTAGTATTATAAGTAAAGCATTTTGGTTTCTTCTTATGTGTTTTCGATTAGAGTTTGGTCCTTATTACTTAATATGTATTATTAGCGAGAGCAGAGTAATGAAGGGTAATCGTTACAATACTACACTAGATCTCATAATTTTGAAAAGTGGTTCAAATGGGGAGGATGACACCGGTACTAGTATCACATTCTCCAAACTTCCATACTACGCCATCGTATGGACCTTTACCATACCAATCCTTCTCCATTTTTAATTCTTTGTATCAACCAATGATTTTGTGAAATTTTTTGATAAAAAGATGCATTCTTTCTAGAGCAAACATGAAAAAATTATTTTACGATACATGAAATATGTATATTTCACTTCGAGATTTCTAATGATCAAAACCTCATTTTTTGTACTTAATTCATTTTTAAACAAAAAAAAAATTATTTTTTTTAACTGCATATTTCGTAGAAAATTTGGCTGCATATTTCCTACCTCTCATTTGAACTTCTAGCTCGTAAGCAATTCTAAGAAAAGACTCATACACATGTATTCGTCCAAGACAATGACTCGTTCTTCCGCTCAGTTCTCTTTCAGTTGAAATATAAATTAGTCACTTAAAGACTTCAAAAGACATTCTCAATAATTACAGCGTTGAGTTTTCTATAATTGCCCTATTTATTATCAAGGAAGAAAAAGTACCGTTCTATAAATAAATCGCTATTTTTTAATCATCAGTACATTTAAATACATTATGTTGGAGTGGAAATCGAGAATTGTAATACAACGTAATGGAAAATGAAAAAATTTGATGTCTCGTGATTTTCATGTCATATATCCATAAGAAATTTACCTGTGAGTGAGGATTTCAAATCACTGAGTAATAGTTGAAAACGTGGGCTCTCGGAGTACCAAAACACGGCCTTTTACTTTTAATTATATAATTTTTAAGGGGATAAAATCATTTAATTGTCATTGATATATTTGTATTAATTTTTAACTTTTTTCTAATAAGATAACATTTTCACATTCAGCATTGATTAATTATTCGTATTTATTCATATAAGTTTGATTTAAATATTTTTGGGATACATGGCATGTGTTTAGAATATGCATTAACTGCTTCTGAAATAGGATGGTGGCCGCGGTAGCCTAGAGCAGTGATCTCAACATCTTGACCGCGTATCCTTATAAAGAAAATGATCATGAATTGTACCCCTTAATTACGTACACACACTATGTGTGTGCGTGTCAAAAATTGTTTTTTCAGGAAATGGACAGAAAAAATGCAGAAAATCAAGTTTTTAAAATTTATTTTAAATGAAACAATATATGTGCATACCATTAATAAATTACAAGATAAATTTTAAATTACAATTTAATGGAAAAGTGAGATTGAAATTGTTGACTAATTTCGGAAAAATTTGGCTTGATTCCCTCTGTTAATGCATACTAATATCGGGTTCTAATTCTAATTTATATCTGTATTTGGTTTTAATTATTATTGCAGAAAATGCTATTTCACACAGGTAAGCGGAACCAAATGGTTAGATTGCATTTGACCGTGCATACTAAATCTGGGTACTTGATTTTCAAATGCATCCTCCATTTAAGGAGAGCTTGTTCAAATTTAGATTGTAACATTGTTCTTTCTCTTATATCGATTAACTATTCTTGAGCTGTAATAGGAAGATGATCTATTTTTACATCTTCAACAAATGAATTTATGAACAATTTAAACTCTATCATTATATTACGAAGATCTGCAAATCTATTATTAAATTCTACCTCCAAATTTTAAATGTGCAATTATATGTTCTTTAATTAATTCTTCATTTACTTCTTTTTCCGAAACAAAATCACGTAATAATGGAACCATTTCTAAGGATAATTTTTCTACATTTTCCCTCCAAATCATAATTTTTTTTCTCTGTCTAGTTACTTTTTCATCCATGGTTAAAATGTCACCTTTGCCTTGAAGTGATCAATTCAACATATTTATTTTTTAAAAAATATCTGCCAAGCAACATACAACCAAAAGCCATCTATCATCATTGAATAGGCTGGAGAACTTTAAACTTTTATCATTGTCCAAAAGAAAAATGCACTATTCACCTTTCATTTCAACAACTCTTTGTGGGACTTAAACTCGAGATAACCAACGAACTTCGGTGTACTATAGATGATTTGTATGGCTATTGCCCAATATTCGTTGCATAATATTGAAGATGTTCTAGTATTCAAGGGTCTCGTTCTAACAAAATTAACTACCCTGACGACATCTTGCAGTACACGATGTATTTTTGGTTCCAATTTCTTTCGAGCCTTAGCTTATCGTTGGATGATACAGTGTATGAATTTCGTGTGGGGTGCTACTTTAATTACTTTGGCTTTGAATCCTTTCTGTTAATGCAACTGTCTCACCTCGGTTATACTTAAACTATATTTCCATGAAATGTCATTTGTGGCGACAAAAAAAAAATCATTTACTGTTGCAAAAATATCCTCTCCTATACATGTTAGTTTTAGTGGCTCACAAAAAAGTAGTTACTCTCGTAATTGATCATTGAAAAAACTATCTAATAAATAACATTAATTGAGCGAAGTTGGTGATATCTGCGCTTTCATATAGTTGTACGAGTAAAACAAATTTTCTACATTGAGTAATTTGTTTTAATAATTTTTTTAAATAATCTGCAATAATATTGATTCGTCTAGCAACGGTCTTTGCCGACAAGTGAAAAGATTGTAGTTTCTGAGCATTTTCCTCTCCGTGAATTATTTCCTCTATTTTTATTGTTGCAGGAAGAATGTTTCGCCAATTGTGTGTGACTATTTATCTTTCGCTATTAAGTAAGAAATCTCAGGAGAGGCCTATAAACATTTGTCACAGTGTAACAAGTTTTTCTAGATGACTAGTTTAATTATTGCGTGCTTTTAAACGTTTTTCATAAAATTGCATTGATTTGTGTTCATGTTCTGGATGCTTTGTTTTTAAATGTCTTGTTAACATTGACGGCTTCAAAAACCATTAGAAAGCATTTCATAACATACCATAATACAGATGTAGGATGATAGTCATGCTTGACTACCTTAACTGCAAAACCAAATTTTAAGAAATTTCTTGATAGCCTCGAATTTTCTGGATTGATAGATTTTTTTTAACGCGTTGTTAGGTAAATACATTTTTCTTGTCGTAACCTGAAGTAGATACACCGTCAGAATATTCAACCCGAGGCTTCTTCGTGAGCGATGTTGTGACCAGGAATGACAGAATAGTTCCACTGTAGCTCATGCATTTCGTAAGAGGCGACTAAAATGGGTACAGCCGAGCACCCTGCCCTTGGGGATTATATCAGGGCACCTCAGGGGCTTATCTTCTTCATGTAAATACGGGCATCATGACCTAGAGGCACCCTAGTAACCTTTTTCTTTCTCATAGGGTTTACTGTCTTTGGTAAACACTGGTGACGCACCCCCGGGTTACACTAGCGGCCCTTCTCTATTTTCGACCCTCCTTGTCAACCAACTTTTGTCTTTTCTTCAATTTTTTCACGTCTAGACCACAGTTAAATCTTGTTTGGCGCAGCATAGCCACATCTAGCTCTTATACGCCAATAACCTTTACATTCACTCACTCGCAAGCAATGTTTTCACCCTTTATCCAATAAATGTTTGAACTCAACAGTAATTAAAAATTTTGTAATACACACCACTATCCGCACACAATTAAATTCACTCTACGTAGACACATGATCTCGCTAACAAATACAGTTGCGTTGTGTATGCACAGTTGCGTTGCGCTCTGATTACTAGTCCACTATCTAATTTACATTTAAAAAATCTTTGCATGGTTGAAATATATGCTATGGTCTCGAAAAGGGATACTTAGCGCTTTATGGAGGTAACAAAGATACATCCGTCATAATGTTGAGAATTTAATGTTTAATTTTAATATCTTGCTAAATTGGATTAGAAATCCCAAAAATTATTTTTAAATGATTAATAAAGTTAATTATATATCCCTTAAATGCATATTATATATGTTGAAGCCATAAAATACAGAACTCCTAAAATTTCTTACCTGTTTAATTTTGTTTTTTCATTTACATTTTTGTGTAGAATGGCATTACATTTCTTGCACCATAGACAAGTATTCTTTTTACACATTTTACATTTTGATTGCTTGCCAGCCTGTGTGAGAAAATGATTCACTTCATCTAAGCGTATTTTGGAGTTCACTGTGTGTGTGGTCCAAGTCGAGGTATTGAAGATAAGATTTCAAGGTGAATCTCTTAAATTTAGAGAGTTTTTTTTTTTTTTTAGATTGAATAGCACTTTAATATATCGGCTCTTTTACAAACACACGATTTTTTTTAGCTCTTTTTGTGTGTTTGTCCTAATAGCATCGTTTGGTTTGACCACTTTTTTTGTCGACTTCTTATGTTCTGTTTAGTGCCTTTGACTTTTATTGAAGTCATCTTCATCACTTGAAAAATAATTATCTTTTAGACACCACTTCCTCTTTTTCGATGTATTTCTCTTTTCAAGTGTTTCACGAAGTTTGAAATTTAATTAAACTTCTCCGCATATATCACACAACTGGCTCTACTTCATCTAAATAATTTTCATTACAACTTTCTTCATCAGTTATCTGACCAGGATCTGGTGGAAAACAAGTGATATTGCACTCATCCGTTGAGAATTCGTCCGAATCTAAAGTTTTTGTATAGTCTAAAGCTTGCTACAAGGCACTTAAGCGGCATTTTTACTTTAAAATAAAAGTAAAGAAAAATGAATTTTGCTTACTGAAAACTTAGCTTAGAATGCTGACCAAGAATTCATCACACATTTATCGAGAATATTCTTCAGAGCATATACATGGAATATATCACTTGCTGTGATATAAACATCTGTCCGTGATAAAAACGACAAAAACATCAGTCCTTGAACAAGAAAGGAAAGAAAATAGATAGAACTGATTTATTCAAGCAAAAGAATTGAGATCTTGATTCTGTTAGTCATCACATACCAAGTCTCCCATTAAGGACCTTTCTAAACACACACACACAAATAACTCTATAACTCATTTAAATTAATTTTATCGAACTCTGTTTGTTATGAATTAAAAAAAGGAATTATTTTTTCTGTATTCAATGTTTCTTAACTCTTACATTCGATTTAATTATTTTTAGTGATTTTTTTCCCCAATGAAGTGAAAATGGAAGTTTTACTTAAATTTGAAAATTTTTTAAAAATAGAATTTGCATTACAAAAGTTTTAAAAAAAATACAAATGAAACAAGGTACTTTAAAATTCAAAGAAACAAATAAGAAATATATGTGTCTTAAATACTTGTAAAGAAAAAAAATCTTAATCAAAGGTTCCCAAAATAGGAGACTTGGCGCTTAATGGGATAAGAAAATTAGCCCAAATTTGTTTTTCAATTATAATTTTGTGCGTGCGAGAGGACATTAAATATTACGAAGAAAAATGTAGCATACCCGCTAGAATTTTCAGCGCACTCCGCTTTGCCCTGCCGCTTAAGACCCGCTGTGCAGATGGACTGATGCACGTTACATCTGGTCAAGGTTTCGAATCCTCCCATTGGCGTAGGATTGTGTGGGAATTTGGAGAGGGAGGTGCCAGCTCAGGTGTCGTCCTCGCTACTTGACCAAGTTTCAAAATTACAAGGCCTGGTGTTGTTTCTCAGTGCGGCGTTAATAAACAATCACTCACATTCTAAAATAGGAGAATTTTGAAATTGATGCACATAGCAATAAGAAGTTTGCAGCAAGATGTACGGTTGACAATATTAATGAATTAAAATTTCTCAAGAGATTGTAGTTTAGATAATTTTTAATATTATGAGGCATTATTAAATCACAAATACGTAATGTGACCTTCAAGAATTCAAAGATATTTCCCTACGCGAATGTGAAAGCTACAATGTGATTTTATTTTTTTTATAACCCCTGAATATTTTTATACAATTTTAATCAGAAATAAACTTCTCAAAACGTATCTAGAAGAGATTTTGAAAAAATATTTTTTTATAAAATTATCTCATCGGACTAAGATTTTAAATTTAGAAAAATAAACGTGACACAATGTTGAAGTAGAACGAAGAAAAAATTAGTTTCTTACATTAATCTTCATCATTTTCAAGACATGTTTGCCACTGAGTATTTCGTAACAATTTGAAGAAATCAAATAATTAGATGGTTGTATAATTCAAAATAAATCAAAATACTGTGAATATTTTTCAAATAAAAAATTAACAGAATGCTCGGTAATCGTTTTTTCTTTCTGCAGCTGAGATTCCATGATTAATATTTTTCGCGCTTATATTATTGTCATTTTAGTCACCCATTTTTCACGTGATTCTCGTATGAACGCCTAGGTAACCTTGAAAGAAAGCTATTTATCACGTATCTTCTGCATGTTCATTTAATAAGGGGGTCATAAATTTTAATATCGTTCATTAGTAATATTATTCATTAAATAAATGATGCTAAACATCAAACATTAAAAAAAAAAAAAAAAAAAACAGAATGAAAAGACTTAATATTTCTAAGTATTTCTACCAACGTAGATACTTAGTATTGTTCTTATTTTAATTCGACCGTAATAAATATTTCGGAATAAATGGCTCAATTAACTCTGACGCACATGTTAACAACAGGTTGTCGAGGAGCAATTTGCATAATACAGTTTTTTTCCCAATAGTAATAAATAGCTCTAGAACTTTTTAAGATACATTCAAATCGAATACATATAATTTATTGAAAATGTATAAAGTTAAAATTGTAATTTATTTAATTGCTTCGTTATTATTTGACAAGAAGAAAAACGTTATTGTTGTAGTAAATTTCATTTTATGACAGCTTGTGTTAGCAAAAAAGGTTCGGAAACGTATGCTTTTCATAAGCGTGTAAAACTTTTATTCATTTTTGTCAATATCTACTATACTCACATGAAATAAGCCTTATAAGTGTGGGGGGAAAGGAAATCTGGTAGTATTGGGAATAATGTTACGTTGGTTATGTGAGGTATTAAATTTTATAAGGTACCCTGAGAGAGAGCTCATTCTTATTTCTTTGTAGTGCATTTTTTATGAGTGCTCAATGAATGGTATTGATTTGAAACATTGTTTTCTCGTTGTATATTTGTATGGTAGTATTTTAAAAAGCTTCGAGTGCAATTTTGAAATTGTGCAACTTTTAAAGTCCGGATTTTGTACCAAAAAAAAAAAATGTATGTGCATCAAATTACCAAATTCAAAAGAAATGACTATTCTTGTCTGTTTCTGTGGAAAATAAACGACCATTAATAGATTAGAATTTTAAAAAGAGAACTTTTAACAACTAAAAGTAATTTAATAGCTTTTACTATCCATTTTCTCATATTTTTATATATGTGGGCCAATTTTTCTGAAAAACAAACTTTGATTTTAAAAATTTAATTGATTGTTTATTAACGTTGCACATAGAAGCAACACGAAGGACCTCGTGGTTTTGAGCCTCGGTCAATTGACGAGGAAGATGACCAAACTGGCACCTCGATCTCCAAATTTCCACACTCTACCAACGGGAGAATTTAGAACCTCTACAGGTCCTAAGTTCTCCCGTTGACAGTCATTCTCCCTATGACTCGACGGAAACAACGCCGGCCGCGAGTACGATTACTTCTAGGCTTCCGCGTCCACTTAAAAAATTTTAACAATTTTTTGGAAAATAAAAAAAATATGTATGGGGGATCAAACAATATCCTAAATGCATTAATGATGAGCTCAACTTCAATATTGATTCAAATCATTTTTCATAGACTAGCAAATTTCTATTACACAGACAAAGAAAGAAATGATAAACTTTTTAAAATTCATTATACTTTATCCTTTAAATCATTTCCAAGTCGCTCTTGTCTCCTTTATCACTATGAAATTTATGCGAGGAATGCTTTTAATATATTTTTCACCCATGTGGTGACCGGGTATAATAGAATAGTCCCACTGTAGCTCATGCATGTCGTAAAGAGGCGACTCAAATGGGTGACCAAGGTCTGGGGGTATAGCTGGGCACTCTGCCCCTGGAGATTATATCCGGGGACCTCAGGAATTTGCCTTCTTTAGATAGGTACGGGCATCATGACCTCGAGGCCCACTAGTGATTTTTTTTCTTTCCTATAGGGTTTACAGTCTTTGGTAAACCCGGGTGACGCATAGTCATAAAAGTACGGAGCTTAGTGATCCTTCTCTATTTTCGACCCTCCTTCTCGTCAACCAATTGTCGTCTTTTTTCAGTTTTTCTCACAAGTCTGGAACACAGTTACCTTTTGTTTGGCGCAGCATAACCACATCTGGCTCTTGCGCCAATAACCTTTACATTTTCACTTACTTTAATACATTTTTAGCCGGAAGATTTTCAGATAAACGAAGATTGTAAGGCCTTTGGCAACACATCTGGTTGAATTATTAAAGAAAATTATTAATGAACGTCTGCATCCTATTATTTTAAAAATAAACCGATAGAAAATTTCATCGGTTGATTATTTTTCTTTACAAAAGACGGTGATTGTTACTTTAAATATGGTCTCTCCGAAAATTTTCATTTGATGAAGGTTCTGTATATCATAAATTTATATTATTAATTTTCAAGATTACACACAATGTAAGAAAGAGTTCAAATTATAATTATTCAAGAATTTAAATTATATGTTACATTTCGTGATAAAGACATATTCTCAAAACTTTTTTTTTACTGTTAAAATTCACTTGATTTGTTTTTAAATTGCAAATTATGTACATATTTTTAATTTAATTGTACAAATTTCATACATTCTTTCATTCTCTCTCTCTCCATATATATATATATATAGTTTAATTAATTCTATGAGCAATTATAATTTGTCGTGAAAATACTTTATAAGATAAAATACGTAAAAATTAAAAATGCATTTATGCATTTATTTAGTAAAATACGTAAATATGTTTATACTCTTGCATAAATAATAAATATGATCTTTTGATATATAATCGAGCCATTCTATATTTATCGAAATACGGAAACAGATTGTGTTTTGATATGCAATGATTTTTGACAAATAATAAGAACAAATTTTTAATATTTCATTATAATATGTTGCACAAATAACCAATATTTTTGTTTGTATATAGATATGTAATTAGAATTACTCGTGTAGATTACTTAACTTTTAAAACACTTTTGTGTACAATAAATAAATAAATAAATAAATAAAGACATGAATTTAATAAACCGTAGAATTTCAAGAAACAATCTATATTTAAAATGAGTTTCTAGACTGCGAGATCTAAGAGAAAAATAAAAAGCTATTTATCTTTCATTTTAGGGATGAAGCAATATATAAACCAAAAAAGCAGAATTCCTTATGATTATTTTCTTCATGACTTTTAATTATCACTGACTATTAGTATTTTTAGTTCTTTTTTCGGGTGTTTTGGACGCCTGCAGCCTTTACTTGTTAACGAACAGACAAAAATGACATTTTTCCAGTCCCTCTACCTGTACTGTTCCTGTCATCAAATTGTATTGTTTTAGATTTATAGCTTTTACGACCTTTTTCTGTTTCACTCAACGTTACATGTGCCCTGACTCTCGAAATAACAATATTGCCTTTACCTAACTGGACCGCATAAAAACGAATGTAGCGTCATTATCAAACGTGCTAAGAGATAAATGTACCAGGAAAAAAAAATGATTACGAAAACTCTTAAAAAAACGATGGAAAAAAAAATGATTATGAAAACTAAAAAAAAAAAAAAAAAAAAAAAAAGAACTCTTATATATAAATATAAGATTCAATGTTGTACTTTTGTGTGTACTTTTATTTAACATTAGGAGTTCAAAAGTAATTTTACAAAATAAAAATTTTATGATTATTTTCAATTCTAATTAATTTTCACGTAGATTTAAGATGGAAATAAAACTTGAGTGTATAATATACAACTCACGTAATAACTTTTTCGAAATACTCAGCGTATTTGGGCAAAACTGACATCACTGTTCCTAAATCGAAAGAAACTACATTTTTTGGTTAATTAATTTAGTTAATTCAGTTAAAAACGATTTTTTTTATGAATGTCATTTTACAACAATCAATACTTCATTTCCCCTCGATTCTAAAAGCATAAGTCCAAAAAGTAATACAATTTTTTTAAAAAATGAATTATTAAATACTGTTTCAAAAAATGTAAAGAATGACGTATAAATTTGGATATCTCCTGTCTTAAAACCCTTAAATTCAAAACTTCACTCAGTATTCTATAATTCAAGAAATACTCAAAATTAAAATAATTATTCCAAATCGTTAATAGGCCATTTACTATCTTAAATTTTTAAAAATCGATCATCTTATCACGTGGTTTTCCGAAAGGGGGATAAATGTGTATTATGAGTAATCTGTGTT
Organism: Nephila pilipes; assembly: GCA_019974015.1. Lineage (NCBI taxonomy): Eukaryota > Metazoa > Arthropoda > Arachnida > Araneae > Nephilidae > Nephila > Nephila pilipes. The sequence goes on along the minus strand of BMAW01027187.1, from coordinate 116,333 downwards.
CTCTTCTGGATCGTTAATATTAATTTAAGAATAATTTTTAATTTAATAATCACAAAATAAAATAATAGTATTAAAATAAAAACTATTAGAAAAAACTTTGCTAAAATATAGTAATTGAATTAAAAAATTACATGCTCTTGGCAGATTAAGAACTTGGCAGATTTCGTAAGTAAGAATCGACGAAAACTCCCTGTATGGGGAGGGGAAATGGACGTTGCAGGCACACTACTTACGATGCCGTTCATATGGAGAATTAAATAGTTCTCACGTAAAGGAGAAATTATATGATCGCTTTTTCTTAATTTTCATTATTTCCCTAGATTACAATTTCAAGCTAGAAACTTTGATGCTTTTATTTTTTTTCTATTTTGCTTTAATTCCCCCCTTCCCATTTTCATATACTTATGTTTTGACAGCTATCGTGAAGTTTGAAAAT
>BMAW01027187.1:88660-115887 GCA_019974015.1 Nephila pilipes | reverse complement strand
GCTGCCAAAGACCCGGAGTGTAGCCGAGGCTGATGCATGTTAAATCTGTCGGATCCCAAAATCCTCCCATTGGCGTGGTATAGATGTTAGGAGAGGGGGGGGGGTTCCAGCTCAGGTGTCGTCCTCGTCACTTGACCGTGGTTCAAAATTACGAGGTCTGTCGTCAATAGCCCTCATGTTGCTTCTAGTGTGACGTTAATAAATACTAAACTAAACCATGGTGTTCAAGTGTTTGAAAGCTATCCCAAGAATATACAAACAAGCTGACTTTTTCATTGCTTCAATAAATAGTCATTCTTCCCTTTCGAGAACGTTTTTTACACTTCCTTTTTCACTCTTTCTAATTTTGAAAAAATCCGTTTCTATCACTTCATTTTTTTTTTTTTATCCTATCACTTAATTTCGAAAAGATCTACAAGATTAGTGAAGTATCTCCATCAAACACTGAAAAGGAAATATTCCAAATTTTGTACACTGATTAATTACTTAAAAATATAAATTTTAATAAATGTTGATTCCTGCTCAGAACAAATTGCTGTGATGTATGTCAGTATGCGGTTATATGAAAAATAATAATTATTAGAATTTTGCTGAGAACACTTTGCGACCAATTTGAATTAAAAGGAAAGATATATATACTTTTTATTTACTTTTTTACAAGATTATTTTATATGGATTACTCTCAATTTGAAAACAAAAGTTTAAAAATCGATAGCTTAATTCAATTTGTGTGTACTTAGTTAAACTATGATCTATAACAAATGCGTACAAAAATTTAAAGCAATGATAATTTATCACAGGTAATCACGTAACAATATCATTTAAATCACATGCATACATCAAGTACTCACGATATAAAATTATGAAACACAGAATGTTTCAACAAACAATAAATGGTATGCATATAAAATATATTTATATTAAAAGACATAAATTTTATAATTTATTTCCAAATCAAAGACAAAGAAATTCAAATTTCAGAAGATAAAAAAAGGAACAAAGAACATACAGTTTCAGGTATTGTTTCCTTTATCAAACTTGTGGCCGCGGTAGCCTTGTGGTCATGGTCGCGGACTCACGGCTGGGGTTTTCTTGCAGTCATGGGTTCGAGTCTCAATGCCACTAAAGACTCGCCGTGGGGTCGGGGCTGATGCACGTTAAATCTGTCGAGGTCCCAAATCCTCCCATAGGCGCGGTGTGGAAGTTAGGAGAGGAAGGTGCTAGCTCAGGTGTCATCCCCGTCACTTGACTGAGATTCAAAATTACGAAGTCCGTCACCAATATCCCTCGTGTTCTCCCCAAGTGATATTTTTCTTTCCCATGGGGTCTACTGCTTTTGGTAAACACGGGTGACCCCCCCCCACACACACTCGGAATACCCTAATGATCCTTCTCTATTTTCGATCCTCCTACACGTCAATTTTTATTTATTTATTTATTTGTTTCTATTTATTCAAAAATCTAGATTAAAGCTTTATCTTATTTAAAAAGCTGTTCACATACCTAAAGTACGGGAAATTTTTTGGCGCAACAAATTTTTTCGCCACATTCTTCATTTAATCATAAAGACATATTTCAATCTGTTTCCTGCAAAAGGAGTTTTGAAGGCAAAAAAGTAGTTACTTAAGTAATACATGTATTTGTACATTCTATTTTATAAAAATTTGGGCAATTTTTCTTCAATTATAGCACTCTTCAAAAGTTTTGCATCACGCATTGAATAAGCTCGAAAATGGCAATACATTTAAAAATATGTGCAAATGCTTATTCTCGAAATCTTTCTACATACGGGTAAATATAGTTAATAGTTTTTTGTGGTAATATCTTGAATAAGTATATACAGTTATGTGAATCGGAATAAAAATTATTACATTTGGTTTTAAATATGATATAAACAAATGATGTACAATAATAATAAAAAAACATACAAAACAAACATATTTAAATAACATTTTCCTATAGCTATGCTGTTATAAAATACCAACATAGGTTGAATCAAATGACATTAGATATTTTACAGCTCTTTGGAAATTTCAGGATATTCTTTTCTAATGTCAATCCAAAAATGCGTAATATCAACTTGACTAAATTTTAATTTCTATCGAGTGTCGGTCAATATATCAGTATGAGATATATCGACTGAGCCAAAGAACGGAGACTAATACGTGACTCGACTAATGTATTTGAAACTCGGGACTTTTGCAAAATTTAAAAGTTTATTTTATCCATAAAATATTTATTTAAATTTATTTTTACGAGAAAAATGCCGATAAGAATTCAATATTTCATAAAATTTTTAATTTTATTAAGATTTTGATGCTTTGGTAAGCAAATGGGGATCACTTGCGGTACCCTGTCAAAGTTCCACGGAATCCTAGGATTCCGCGGAACCCAGGTTGAAGACCTCTGGTTTAGAGAAAACCCGGCTCTGAATGTACCTTTAAATGGAACAATTATTTGCGAGCAAGCCTAAAAATTTGCATGAATGATGGAGAACCAAGATTTCAAAGCTAGCAATGGATGGTTAACAAGATCTCGAGACCGACATGGGATACACGTCCATGGTGAAGAAAAATCAGTGACTCTGGATGGCGATAGAGAAAAATGTGCAACATTTTCGAAAAATATTCTGTTAATAATGTTTATAACGCTGATGAGACGGGATTATTTTTCCAGATTTTACCAGAACGAACACTAGCTTTCAAAGGAGAAACGTGTAAAGGGGGCAAGAAATCCAAGCTGAGAATAACAGTATTGTTATGTATAAATATGTCGGGAAAGAATAAATTAAAACCTCTTGTGATTGGAAGATCCTTAAAGCCAAGATGTTTTAAAATCATTAAGAGACTACACTGTGAACAAGCGAGCTTGGATGACTTCAAAAATATTTAAAGAATCGTTATTCAAAAACTACATAAATATATGAAATCGGGGAAGAAAAACATTGCTCTTTTCACTGACAATAGCTCTGCACATAAACCTATGACAAAATTGCAGATTGTAGGGGTTTACTTCTTTCCACCAAACACTACTGCAGCTCTAAAGCCCTTTGTAATGGGCATTATAAAATGCTTCAAAGGGTATTACAGAAAACCATTTTTAATATTGATCAAAACCACACATTGCCTGTTACTGTAAAAAATGCATGAGAATGGGTTTCTGGGAGTTGGAGGGAAATGAAGCCACAGTCCATATCTAATTGTTGGAAAAAAGCTGCTTCATTTAAAATGACGAAGAGAGTCAAAGTGATATTTCTAGCGGAAATTCTGAGGAAGAAAATATTATTTCCTATTCCAGGTCTTCAAAATTGCATGACCGATTACGAAGATAAAACTGGAAAAAGAGTTTGAATTACCTGTGCATGATTATTTAAATACCGAGAATGAAATACAGACCTTTTAGGAACTAACAGGTGAAGACATTCTTTCTGAAATAAGAAGTGATAACGCTGAAATAGAAAAGTCAGATGATGTGATGTAAATAAAAAGGATGATTCCTCTACGATAAAGCCAATTTTATTTCCTGGAGAAACAGTTTCTTTTTGATAATTCTTTTGATCGGCTAGCATATGCAAAAGCTATGTGAAACGTGTCCACGGATGCAAAATGTTCGTTGGTGGCAACGCGATCCGAAAGAAGAAACTTAAAATAATCATTATAGTCAAAGGCACACAACGTGTTAAAGCCTTCTCTACTAATTCTGTAAAAAAAAAAAAAATTGAATTCTTCAGCAAGAAAATTCTTTTTAGAAGCTAATCAGTTAAATTAATTAATCCATTTGCACCAAAATTTAGTTTCCTTTGAATCATATTATTAGGGCATCAATTTTAACCAACTACAATGAGAATTTCGAAAGTTAATAAATGTATTTTATTTTTTAAGCCAATGTAGATGCAATTTCAACTGAAATCGTTAAAAAGCACTTAATAAAACGTTCTAGGAAAGTCATTGACAAATAAATATCTCAAGACCTGTTTTGTTTTTGTTTAATGAATAAACAGTTTTTGAAACGTACATTTATAGAACAATAAAATCTAGGTCTCGAGATATATGTGATTCGATATGAGATATTTTTTCTTCACTGGAGGTCTCAGTATTTTAAGGGGAAAAAATTTCCGAATTAAATGCGGACATAAGGGGGAGGGGAAATACAGAACAAATAAAAGTTTTTGTTCAAAGTAAAAAAAATAATAAATAATAAGCATAAAATTAAGTCAGATAAAATTAATTAAAAAAAACTCTTTTATTATATATTTTATTAATGAATAAATGAGATAGTCATTATATATATTAAATAGAAATCTATATCAAAAGGAATCATACAATTTAAATTATCTTTTAGTTCCACAGTAAATTATTAATATTAAATTTCAATCGTTTCATTTGCAGAGAAATTTTGGTAATAAGCATCGAGTATTACGTATATTTTGCTATAAAATGTCGGTATATATCGTAACTAATTTAAATTGCAGACGTGAGCCTGCAATTTTGAATTTTGTCTAATACTGTCAAATTCATTTCTTTTTCTATTTACATATTGGGACTTCGCTGTTACACATAGATAGTAAGTTTTCCTTCTTTATATTTTGAAATTTTATTTATTACTGTGCGTACGTGTTATAAATAACTTCATATATTTTAAAAAATTTTCTCGGAATTTCATGCAATTTGAAAATGAATGAGCCAAAAATTGTAATTTTTTTTAATTTCACCGTCACAACCCCTATTCATCATCGCATGCAGTTTTGCAGACATCCGAATAATATATTTTGCAAGTGTTGAAATAACCCGGAATTGAATGAGAACGATTTAATGAAATAATTAGAATAAAAATTCTGATGTAACCTTTTTTGAGTCATATGACTAATAAAATTCTTTACGGAGATTAAAACCGAAGAGGAAGAAGTAGTTAAATGATATATAGATGATTGTATTCAAAAGGATATCAGTTCAAAGCATGAAATTATGCGGCGCGAAAATAAAAAGCGATCTGTAAAAATAAAAAATAAAAAAAATGCAAATTAAGAATGTAGATAGCTCAAGTCTGGCTCGCGAAAAAAATAATTTTATCTACGCACTGAAATAATGTTCATTATTATTTTTTTAGGTTTACGTGTCTCATTGGACCACATCTTAACCTTGAAAATTTTCAATTACATGCCTCGTTCGTCATTTGTATTATTCCTTGTTATTTCATTCTCTTTTCTTTCTTTTTATTCATTCTTTCTTATTTTCTCATTGAACAATCGATGTGCAATAATATTTGTCTAATCGTGTGGCTTCAAGGAAGGTTCTTTAGTTTCGTGTTCTCCCACAACTGTGTATATAGCTAGCACGTTCTTCTCTTCTTACTGTTTTATTTACGATCTGTCGTGTATTAACAGAACAAAAATAAAAGAAAATTTGATCGTCGTTTTGCGTCATCACATTTGAAGCACGTGTGAAAGACAGACTGTTGATGTTTTCTGTACTTAGAGGTTGGCTGTATTTTGGATCGTGTTTTTCAGGTTAGTTGTTCATTGATAGAATGTTTTGTGAAGCTTGGTGTGCTATAAAATTTATGGTATTTGATTTCTGAAGCCAGGAATATAATAAGAAAAAAATCTATCTGAAATATTAGAAGTATATCTCTTTTATATTTTTTGTTTGAACTATTATTATTAGTGTGATTTAATTAATCTTGTAGCTTCCATTTTGAACGAAAAATTAATATTTTTGTGCTAGTAAATTCGGAAAAAATAAATAAATAAATAAATAAATAAATAAATTAGTCTTTCAATAAATAGTTTTAAGACAGAACAACTAAATTTATATGGCAGTTTGTCTTCATACGAAGCGTTTAGTAGATACGCAAATAATTAATATTCAATGTTTTTGTGCATGATAAAAAAACAGATTTTACAACAATAAAATAAATTAAGGATTTATTATTTTTAAATTGTGCTCCCAAATTATGTATTCCCTTGTACGTTTATTTTTTAATTTTGAAAGAAAAATATATCATCTGTTTCATTCTATTCCTTACAAATTATGGAGATTAATAAGAAAATGTAAAGTATTCATTAGATTTTGTGCAAACTAATGTACATGTGCTACATTTTTGCATTTTCTTGTCTAAATGAGAATTTTAAAAAAAATTGTGCTTCATGTTCATTGTTCAGTAAATAAGGAAAGCAATTACTGCCGCGGTAATTATTACTGTAATTGTTGCTTCATATTACTGGAATATTTTATTAAAATATTCAGATGGTTAAAGGGGGCTGGCTGGGATTTAAAGGATAATTTTACGAATTTAAAATAAAAATTCCTCTAATATTAAGAGCTGATTGAAATGATAGACAGCTACACGTTCAATTTTGTTTTGTTTTTTAGCATAGAATTAGCAACGAGGTAGCTTTAAGAGAAGTAAAATGAAATTCCACCATTCAATAAGTTTTGCACTAAAATTTCAAATGCCTCTCATACCGTTATATTTATTCGAACATAAATTGGAACATAAATCATTTTAATAAAAATAAACGAGGAAGAGATGGGAGCAGAATTAATATCTTACGTTTTAAGAAGGAAGTCGTATAAAATACTGTTTTAATTTTATATTAAAAATCGTTATTTATAACATATATTCTTCAAAATGTAGATAAATATCATGCAAGTGAAAACATACAAATCCTTTTAGAACTGAGATGGCATGAAATGTCAAAAACGTCCGAAAACTATTCTCTTTTAATATACCATTGTTTTACTTCAAAAATGGTTAAATAGGTTTTAAAAATGGTATTAACGGGCATTTGTGATAGTGCGCGGTTGTCTTTTCTTTCTTGTATCCCCCTTATTATTATTTTTAAAAAGGTCATAACCTGAATCTTAAAAAATTGATCAAGTTTTATTCATATCCAAATTGCTAATCTAAAATAAAGCGGAAATAAAATTAAATTATGTTTGGAATTGCTTGACTCATTATTAAGTAGCCAATATAGATGTGATATTTTTTATTATCTTTTTTCTATGTGTTCTTGCTTAACATGTCCTTATATGACATATTTTCTACATGTATAAATGATTTTGATTATCATACTGAAAAAAAATCGAAACATATGAAGATTTTTAAAAAAAATATCGAAATATTTAGAAAGGTGAGAAAAAGTTATATAAAAAATAAAATCATCAGACTTTTTTTTGTTTGCAATTTTTCATTCCTGTTCTAAAATATTTAATCGTCACCACAAACATTAAAATATGCAATAAAGTCATCGATTAACTGCATTTTAAAAAATAAAACTTGTCATTTTAAAAAGTAAATTTGGAAATTATGGATGTAATGACACCTAAAAAATAATAAAAAGCATAGTTTGTTGACCACGAAAACTGAAAAACAAAATTTTCTGAAGCACATTTTATCTTATCAAAAAAATCTCTGTGATATCAATGAGGCATTGAAAAACGTTCTGTTATGTGTTTATTTTAAGGAAATGTAATCATATTTTCATTTTTAGGTATTTTCTACTTTCACTAACTGTTGACTCTGACCTGGATTAGAGAAATTAAGTTTTTGAAAAATTTTCAATTCGATATTCGATAATACGCCTTTTTTTTTTTTTTTTTTGTAAAGCAATGAATTATAAATAAGCATTGTCAAATAAATAAATAAATAAATAAAAATAAAAACTCATTAGCTGCTTTTTTTAATAAAATAATAATAAAGAAATGGTATATCATAACGTACAATTCTAGAAGGCATTATTTCGAAAATCTATTTCGTTTAAAATGTGACTTTTTCCTTATAACTAAGACTATTTTATTTTAAAAGTATAAAAGCGTGTCGAAAAAGAATAGCGAACTTGAATGCTTAGAAATTTCTTGTGTTAATGTGTTAATGAATTCAAAAACTGATAAATTTATAAATTATTTTATATAATCCTTTAATTTTATGAAAAATGTTTTTTAATGATGTGTTATACAGTAAAAGAAATTTCTTAATACAATGAAACAATTTCGTATGAGAATTCGTAATTTTTCTTCCGAATTCTCTTACAAAATGAAAAAAAAAAGTATTTTTCTTCGAGATCTGTTTAAAATATTAATTTAGGAAGAATCGTAATGTGTGGCTGTAAATTGATTTCTATGGATTTAGTGATATAATAATTGAACAATTAGTGTACCTTCGAAAATGAAATAACTATCCTTATTGTGGTGGATTTGATTTTGCGCTTGTAAATAAATGTTTACGATCATGGATGGTAAAGAGCAGGTGTGATGCAATTCAAAATGTAACTTTTTAAAATTCATATCACAGCAAGAATTAAACAGTTTATTTAATAATCAGATCTTGTACTGCCTGCATCATCAATTGAGAAGGTTTTGTCTACCTGTAGTTAGTTTTTACGCCATAAATGTTTTGCTCTCTCCTTGTTTTTTGAGATGGCTGTTTGCTATGCGAGCCGAGAGTTCATGGTCGCGAGTTAAGAGGCCGGCGATGTTTCACTTGAGCCTTGGGTTCGAGTCCTGATTCCATTAAAGACCTTCGGTGTAGCGGGATTAGTGCTCGGTAAATCAGTCGATACTCGATGTCTTTACGTCGGTATAAAGTGTTAACTCATGAATCATCCTCATCTCTTGACCGAGGCTGAAAATTACTGTGTTCATGGTTCATAAAAGGAGTGTGCAAGAGGTTTTCCCGTTTCAAAAATACCAATTGTCGATTGATGACAAACCTCTTTCTAGACGTCCGTTAACACCCCGTATAGACGTGAACATGTGCTTGGAGACCGACGACGGATCATTAAACATATTGCAAAGTTAATTTGATTGATTTGGAACTTGGTTCTGAGAATTTTAACGGAAGATTTGGGAATAAAAATGGTCGTTGGTAAATTTGTGCCTCGGGTTCTGACTGACTAGCAAAAAGAACAATCCCAATGCGCCAGTTTTTAGCCGAAAACGATATGATTCTCTTGATTTAGAGCCATTTTCACCTAATTTAGTTCCGTGTGATATCTTTTTATTTCCGTGCATGAAGAGGGTATGAACGGACACCAATTTGACGATGTAGTAGCGGTCAAGGGAAAAAAAAAAAAAAGAACTGTCAGCCATCACTGTAGATAGATATCCAACAATGGTATTACTTACTGGACAAAAGTATTAAGTATAATGGAGAGTACTTTGAATGTGATAAGGTAGTTTTGTAAAAAAAAAAAAAAAAAATTAAAGACATAACTATAAAAATATTCTGTTTTGGGAAGGAATAATCATATTATTCCCTCGTAATAATATGATTCCAAGATACATGGAATATAACATTATTTGAATATTCGCATTCGTTAATTATAGAAGCATCAACTCATTAAATGTCATGTTTATTATTTTCACTTTATGTACGTCCCATGCATAACTTGGTCAAGTATAATAATCTAACTCGAATCGTATTGTATGCACCATATTTGGCATTACCTAGTTTACATTTTTAATGATGTTTTCATGGGAGTCATATAAAGATTGCTCAGGAGAAGTACAAAAACATTTACTGTGAGAGAAAGAACATCCCATTTATTTTAAGAAGGTAAACCACCATTTTCTCTAAAAAAGTAATCGGAAATTAGGGACCAGTTTCTTGATTCTGAAACAACATGGTAAGTGCTAGCAATTTTCTTTACCTATTGATGGAGTTCACCCAAACTGATATATCTCTTTTCCCAAATTTATCAGAAATTATGTACTTAATAGGTGAACTGGTCAATGAATAAAATGAACTGGTTCTTAAAATAGCATCCCCATGACTAGAGATGGAAATTTCCGTTCGTTCAGATGAACTGTTCTTACTTCTCCTGTTCATTTTTTTTTTTTTTTGTAAATAACTGTTTAGTAATCCTGTTTTTGGAACAAAACCCCAAATTTATTCAGATATATTTAATACTATAGAATTATTACATGTGTAAACATTTGTAAATATTTTGATTATTATCTCAGTATGAGTATATATATATATATATATTCCAACGTATTCCAAATAAACAAAATTGATAAAGTAAAATTTTATCGTAATTAAAACATATATACGCATAAAAAATACCTTATTTTACTTATTTATACTTATATAAACTTAATTATTTATACTTGCTCAAATAATGATTTTAAGATAATAAAATTAAAGTATGGTTACAAATCAACTTTTCAATAAATGTCAATTAAACAGTAATATTACAATTTATGTCAATAGCTGCTTCATTTTTTCAACAAATAATCTGGATCTCTTTTCATTTGAAGTTTGTCCTGATTAAGAACAAAAGTTTTTTATTAACAAAGGAAGGAACAAATATGAACAAATTTACTGTCACACACCTAGCAAAATATTCCTTTGATTTTTTTGCACCATTTTTTCCCACCAATGGAGAGTAGATCTTATTTTCTTGGATTCAATTATGACCTTCCAATAATTTGAATCTATTGGTTTGAATTAAGAGGCTTTGAAAAAAAATTATTCCAAATGAATTTTTGACTTATTTTCTTTTTCACTTCTATATGATAGAGAAATTAAAATGTAATTTTGAGGGGGGGGGGGAAATTGGTTCGGACATCATTTCATTGCATATTTTTTTTTTTTCCATTTCGACTGAATGCTTATTTCAATATTCAAACCGAGTACTATATTCTCAATATTGTTGTTAGGTTCGCCACCGTTATTATCATGTCATTTACTAACCACAAAAGTATTATTAAAATTTTAAAAACTAAAAAAAAGTAGTTGTACAATTTTTCTCGTAGTTTTCAGTAGCAAGAGCAATATCAAAGAGCTTTAGTTCTTCAAAACATAGCTTTACTGCACGAGGCTTATGTGTAATATGTCGTTTTCAATTAGGGATTGATGGTTGAAGTGATATTGTTAGGCAGGAAATGGAACATGAAGCTCAACAAAATTTTTTACTACCAGTGGTGTATCTTCATAAAATAGCGTCATTGGTAATGATTCTAAATACCCCCACCCCATTTAAACACACTAAAAACATTGAAAATAGGGCACCTAGAAGGAAGAGAGCTACAATCGAGAAACTTTGCGGAGTAATTGAATGATGTCCGCTATATGAAAATGATCCAAGTTGGGTGCCAATGCGCATGACCACACAACTTGCAGAAAGTTGCGATCAGGAAGTGACTCCTATATAAACCGGCGCATAGTGGAAGATTCATAAACGTAGCGATCACATTCAGGTTGTTTGGATGGTTTTGTTAACGTCGCACAAAAAGCAATACGAGGGCTATGGACGACGGACCTAGTAATTTTGAACCTCGGTCAAGTGACGAGGACGACACCTGAGCTGGCACCCCCTTCTCCTAACTTCCATACCACTCCAATGGGAGGACTTTGAGCCACGACAGATTTAGCGTGTATAAGCCCCGGCTACACGGCGGGTCTTTAGTGGCATCAATGCTCGAACCTACAACTTGAGGAAACCGCCGACCACATGTCCGCTGCCTTAACCACTAGGCTACCGAGGTCACGATCAAATTCAGACTTAAGAAGGACTTTAGTAAGCGAAAAATGCCTGATAGATGTGCGAGAAGACATTTTGCAGAGTTAAGCGAGTTTGAGAGAAGCCTGATCATGAAAACTGTAAATTCATCTACGCGCCTTGTTGCTGACCAGTCGACCATCAGAGCAATAAACACAAGTTGGCATTCACGTGCAGAGGACCGGTGTTGGTGCGATTAGAGAGACAAAGAGATGGGATGGTCAAAGCACCATGCGGCAAGCACTCGTGGATTTCACAGTGATTTAATGCTGTTTTCGGCGAATGTTAAAGAAAAAAGGGCTCAAAGTTCGAACATATTTTCAGGTAGAAGAAATGCCTCAATATTAATATAAATTACTATGGACATAACATGTATAATTATTTATTAAATAATGTTCTTAGGGTTTTGATTTTTCAAAAAAAAAAAAAAAAAAAAAAAAAGCAATTTTTTTGCCTTTATTCAAAATGGATATTCAATTTTCTATATTAAAGTATAAGAGACGAAATGTTCGAACACATTTTCTACAAGAAAAAAAAAATTATTGATTCAAGCTGAATTTTGAATAAGTTAGAAATACACGATTCCCCCTATCGAATAGCATAGCCAGACCGAGACTCCCTGGTGATTTTTTTTCTTTCCTATGGGGTTTACTGTCTTTGGTAAACACGGGATACCCTAGCGATCCTTCTCTACTTTCGACCTTCCTTCTCGTCAACCAATTTTTGTCTTTTCTTCAATTTTTTCATGTCTAGACCACAGTTAAATCTTGTTTGGCGCAGCATAGCCACATCTGGCTCTTGCGCCAATAACCTTTACATTCACTCGCTCACCGTAGCCAGAATATTGTTTTACGTCGTTATTAATCAGCTTTTGATTTCAAATTAATTTTTATTAATTATTGACATACTTTGAACTGTCTGCAACAGATGACACCAGCATATTTTTTTTCTGAAAAAGTACTCTTGATAAGGAATGCTTATTTTTGGTGAACATTTACTATTACTTTCTGAAATGAAATTATAGCAATTTGTAAATTGTGACAAATGGTAAATAACGGAGAAAGTTTTATGATCCACAGAAGCGTACGCGAAGCTTACGAACTAACCGCTAATAAATTCTCCGATTTAGGAATATTTTGTGTGTGTTTATACATTTTTTTTGTGTAATGTGGTAAGCTTGTGTTGTTGAAAAGATGTTTAAAAATAAGTTTTGATTTAGTGAAGTGAAAGTAGAAGAGACAGAATCTGAATTAAATTAGCGTTGAACTTCTCTGAAATCAATTAAAAGATATTTAAACTTTTTTAATTTATCCTTTAAAAATACCACAAAATGCAAATTACTATTTCTTGAAGCATAAGATGTGAAATTTTAATCTAGTCACTATGATGCAAGGAATTAATTTGTGTATTCCAACAAAAGTTATTTATTAATTTAATTTAATTTTTTATTTATTTTTATTATTTTTCGTAGTAAATTACGTATGGAAGAAACAAAACGCAAAACCATTGCTTCAATCAACTGTAATTTTCTCTTTGAGAGTATTGCGTATAAAGAAGAATGAAAAGTAAAGTTTTGTTGTTATTAAGATAAACCGAAATTTCAGTTATGTTCTTGGGTTCTGGTCATGAGTTAGTAACCTATCCTCCTTCATAGTATAATAGTTGTCATTCTATAATACAAATAAAACTATTTTGATTTTTCTTAACTATATCTCTTTCTTGGATGAACATTCATTGAGTTTCGACGACTCAGATCTTATGTAACTCCGCAGATAAAACAAATGCGTTCACCATTACTCACTCTGGATTCGGATCCGGTGTTGGAATGACAATTCTGTAGATTTAATTTTTCGACAGTCTTTGCAAAAATATGAAGAAAGGCTTATGTAACTACAAAATTAGTAAGTCTATTGGTTCTATAATTTGGAGAAACCAATCATGTATTTTTTTGAAAATATTCCCCCCTTATTCATTATATTCTTACACAATTACTGGTCGTTGTAGCCGAAAGGTCATGACGTTTTTCTCAGGGAAGCATGGGTTCGAGTCCTGATTCCATTAAAAAACCGTAGCCGCAGTAGCCTTTCTTCATTTACTAGTGGTTAACTCTAGTAAAAATCTTAAATGGAAAACATAAAATGACAAGCTAATATTTGGTTGCACACCTTTTCGAATCAATGACGGCTTCCAGATGGCGTGGTATCAATTCAACAAGATTTTGGGTTGCTTTACTTGCGATTTTAGCCTATTCTTCTCTTAAAACAGTTTTTAAATTGTTATTACTCGTGATGTGGTGCTTTTGGACAGATTTTTCTGTGACCATGAATTTTCAATAACGTTGAGATCAAGTGATTGTGGTGGAGGGAGCAACAGCGTTTTACAGTTGCACACAGCCACAATTGAACAATTTTAGCTGTATGCTTACGATCATTATTGTGTTGAAAAATGAGACTCGCTCCTAAGCCCAACTTTTCAGCACTTGGCTTTAAATTATTTTTCAGAATTTTCAAGTATTGAATTTTGCCCATTATCCCATCATTAAACACTAAACTTCCCACACCATTAGCTGGCCTGAAGCCCCATACGAGTACAGAGCCACCCCCATACTTGACAATAGGAATAGTGTTTTTAGGAAGCCACTCACTGTTAATCTTCCGATAAACATAGCATCCATCATCTATCACTTCTAAAAACATTAAATTTACTCATCACTAAATATAACTTGATTCCAAAAGTCTGGAGACCTTGAAATATAATTTTCAACAAATGAAAGTCTTTCTCCTGGTTTCGTTTAGAAATGAAATGTTTTTCCCTAGCCGCACGATCATTAAAGCCTGCTTTCCTGAGTACTCTACGAATTATTTCTGCAGAAACAGATATTTGTATCATAGAAGTGGTTACAGCAATTTTCGAAGAACTTATATTTGGAGTTTCGGTCACTTTTTGTAGGATCCTCCTCTTAGTTCTGTCATCCAAGATATCCTTTCGTCCTCTTCTGGGAATATTTGTAACTTGTCCCAACTTTTCAAACCTTTTGATGATTTTTTGAACACATCTGGAACTTCACTGAACTATTTTTGCACACTTTCAAAGAGATTTACCTTCTTCAGCCATATTAGCGACCAGCTCTCTAACTTGAACTGCAGTTTCAGTTTTGGAACCCATTTTGAAGATTAAAAATTAATATTTCTACAAGAATGTGAGTGAGTGAGCGAAAGTGAAGGTTATTGGCGCAAGAGCCAGTTTCACAAGGATATTTCATGTCTTCTATTACTGTTTAAACTGCCATTCTTGTTTGAAATGTCTAATACCGAGTCATGGTCACTAGATCGCTGCAGGCATTATTTCCGTCTAATCGTGGGTTCGAGTTCTGATGCCACAAAATACCCACAGTGTGGTGGAGATGAAGCACATAAATTCTGTTGAGGCTCAAATTTCTTCCATTGGCGTGGTGTAGAAATTTGGAGAGGGAGGTGCCAGCTTAAGTGTTTTCCTCGTCACTTGTACCGAGGTTAATTCCGAGGTCGTTCGCCAAGAGCCCTAATGTTGCTTCTACAAGTGGCGTTAATAAAAAAAAATCAATCAAATTATTCAATGAAGAAAAAAATTATCAATTTCTTATTTATATCAATCATATTTGCTAATTCTTTGGAAATAGGCATAAATAAAAAAACATTCATTTAAAAATCTAAACGAGCTTTCTTTGGTACTGTGGTCTCACTTGGGAAGTGTTGTTCGTAACATTTGAAACAATTTTTTAAAAATATTTTAATGTAAAAAAACCTGAAGAAGATAAAGACAAAGCAAGATAAAAGTTTAATACCCCTGAAAAAGATAAGTTTCACCTTACTATCTTGAAATATTTTTTTCTTAAAATGCATTATGACACTAATATATTTTCTAAAATTAACTACTATGGTAATAAAACTAAAAGAAACGTACTACAAAAATTTATATTGAACAATTTTTGTAGAGGAAGGAGGAGCTTTTTAATAAATAAATTTGACTGAAAAAGATCCACTGTTATTTTCCAGTTACTTATACTTTATTTCTACATGAATTTCTAAAACAACGAAGAGTTACGCATAAAGTTTATGTCTATTCAATAGAAATAAAATTTAAGTTTACAATTAATTTAGTTTTAACATGATAAATTAGTATATAAATTTTGTACTACAAAATTAATACTATTTAAATATATTTATGTAAACTGTTAACTAATCATTATATTCATTGTTTTTCTAATTTAAATTTGGACTTCTTCGAAAATAATATGAAACAACATTTCTGTTGTTAGATACTTGGCAAATCTTCTCACATTCTTTTATTACATTCCTTTTATTCACTATAAGTTTTCCTCAATTATTTATTTATTATTGTTACTTTTTACTTCTATCAACAATATTTTCTTATAAAAATAAATGAGGGATAGAGAGGTTCACATATTTAATCTTTAACACTTTCAATAGTCCTCTCTTCCTTTTAAATTTCTTTTTACTAGGAGAAAAGAAATTTTTCTTTCCGAATATCCCTTTTCAATTAAAAAAAGCAGAAGACCCCCCCCCCCCCAAATGCAATAAATCTGAATGCCCTTTCAACTTTGTGATATTCCACAGTTTTTTCCAATTACCCCTATTGACCACAGCACCATAGAGATATGTTTATCTCCCAATTCGAAAATTCCAGTCAACACAACATGCCAAATTCCTTTGAATACTCAGCGTTATCTATGGGTGTTATTCAGTTGTTTTTTTTTTTTAAATTTTATTCACCGAGATAGCTCTTAAAACTAAGAGACCTTTACCCCTATTCATGTTAGAAATAACCAGACATGAAAAAATTGAAGAAATTTACAATATCAAAAGATGTTTCTTCTTGACAGTAGAGACTGTTCAGTATGGGGGGGGGGAATCCAACGCAATGCTACAGATGTAATTTCTTTCATCACTCTTCAAAAAATTGTAACACCAGTCCAAGATGCCTCAAATATGGTAAAGACCACATAACCCGAGACTGTACCATTGAGGAAAAGTTAGAAAGCCCAATTTATATTAATTGCAAGATGACGGGACATCTCGCTTCCTGGGAAGGATGCCCTAGTTTCCCCAAGCCCAGAAAAGGTCAATTTACTAAAATATCGAGAAATAGAAACAGATCATTTACCTTCAGTTAGCGGAAAATTATATTTAGCTGAAATCTGAGATCCTCACTAAAATACCCGAACAAAATCAAGCGGAACCCGCCCCAATCATTCAACAACAATCAAGAACGGATCCCGAAAAATCAAAAGAAGACCAAAATAGCTTTAGCATTTTGGATGCCATGAAAAAAATCCAAGGTCTTTTCCGATCATTTCCCAAACTTCTAGAAGCGTGTAAAAAGATGGGCAGTACTGTAAATAATTTGGATAAACTAAATATTTTCATATATGTACTTGCATCCGCTCTACCCTAATAGATTTACAGAAAATTTGAATTCAAAAATCAAGATTTTCCTATCTAAACTCAAGATGGTCTAGTTGGAGTGCCCTCAGGTCAATCAAAATGCAAGTTTTCCCCCGACTCTCCTGCACCTCCTGCTACTAAACCCACTCTTACCGACCAACTCAGGACTTCATGATCGTCATAGCTACCCTGCTTTATCACTTGATTTTA
The DNA here is from genome assembly GCA_019974015.1 of Nephila pilipes. Taxonomy (NCBI): domain Eukaryota; kingdom Metazoa; phylum Arthropoda; class Arachnida; order Araneae; family Nephilidae; genus Nephila; species Nephila pilipes. The sequence continues at coordinate 98,730 of BMAW01027187.1, read as the reverse complement.
GTTTTGGTTTCAAAATTTGTTCTGTTCATCTTATTACACTGAATACAGGGAATTGATCTGTTTTCTTAAATTTCTGCTCTGATTTGAGTTTAAAGCCCTACAGAGCTAGGTACTTAGAATCAGTCGGCTTTACGATCTAAGCTAAACCACGTATATGACTTGTACCAAGCAAACTGTTACACTCGATTACCGGAAAGCCAAAAAAAAAAAAAAAAAAAAGTTCGAACAAAACGATCCCCGGAACCCATCACTTCTTTGAATAAAAGCCCTGACGAAGATGAATCGGAAGTCATGTAAACCGAAGAAGAGAACGATTTAAGAAGGTGTAATGAGCAAAAGGAACTTGAAAGAGTCTTAGAAGAAACAAGGAAATTATATTATTTTCAATTACTCCAACAACAAGCGTTCGATACAAATAACCCAGAACAAGATGAATATAATATCAAGTACATCAAATACTATAATCTACAAGTAGAACTTGCTGGTAAAACCAATTTTATTCCATGCCCACTTTTGTGGAATAGTCATCTTAGAAATCAATATCTGTTCAAACTCATATCGATCTGACAACCCTCCTCCCACTCCACCTAACTGTGGTGTGAAGATTAAAGCCTCCACAAAGGAAGCATGTAAATCGACTACGAAAACGGTTAAACGGCCGAGAAAGGATATCCTCAATTTCAAATGTTGATCTCTAACTCCTTCTCTGCACTTACCCGAATTCCAGAACAGAGTAACGACCTTCCCATCACCTCGCAGAAACCAAACGAGGAAAAAATCCCACCAGTAATGATACGAACTTCGCAAAATTACAACTTAATCTTGCAAGAAGTTAATAAAATAGCTCCAAATACCGACTCGGTATTAGCAGGAGAGTACATCAAATTATATCCAAGTAACAGCGACACCCATAGAATAACCACTTCATACTTCAAAGAATAAAAAGTAGATTACTACATTGTCCAACCCCCTTCAAAGAATCCCATTTAAGTCGTTTTAAAAGGTTTTCCATGCTCTACTGACATTTTTGATATTAAAATAGAAATTGAAAATTAGGTTCCCAATTTGAAAAAGTAACCCAGTTAAAACTTTAAAATCAAAAGACCCCTCCCCCTGTTTATGCTAGAAGTAATAAAAATAGAAAAAATACAAGAAATTTACAACTTAAAAAAAATGTCTATTCATGACTGTTGAAATAGTTCAGTACGATAAGGAAAGAAACTACCCAGAGTTATAATTGTAACTATTTTAATCACTCATCACAAAAAATTGTAATGCAAAGTCAAGATGCCTCAAATGTGATAGTGATCACAGAACCAACGAATGTTTGACAAAAGAAAAATTAGAAAATCCCAATCGCATAAATTGTAAAAATACAGGTCATATCGCTTCCTGGGAAGGATATCCCAGGTTTCCCAAATTGAAGAGAGGTCAAGCAACCACCTTTTCCAATAACAGAAACCGCCCTTTTACCTCAAAAAAAGTTAAAAAAAATCTATCCTATGCTCAAATCTGCAATCCAGATAAAAGCAGTCACGAAAACCAAACTCCGATTACCCCCAAAAACTCAAGCAAAGATATCGAACAATCGCTCAAGGCAGACCAAAACAACTTCAGCATCTTTGATGCTATTAAGGAAATCCAACAACTAGTCCATTATTTTCTCCAGCTGTTAAATGCATGCAAGCAAATGCGCAGCACTGATGATAAAATCGACAGATTAAATATTTTCTTTCAAGGAATAGCTTCTGCCCTCCATTAAAAAGTTTTCTGCAATACTTATTGAAAAACTAAGATTTTTTGAGAATTTCGACTTAGCTTTAAGAAGAAACCGACGATCACTGACCAATCAGAATTCAAATTTTTCCTACTCCCATCCACCCCAAGTTTTCACGACGATAGACTTCAATTTTCCAGATTTTCTATCAAAATCCTAATTTTTTCTCGTTTACTTAAGTTCACCCAAATGTTTCAAGACTATTTAATTGCATTGAGTACTCGGAGAGTTGATCTGTATTTAAACTAGCACTAATCGGAGTTAACCCTTTCAGGGGATTAAAAATGAAGCAAACGATAAATATATAGAAGTGGTCTGGTACGCCAAAACGCTTCACTTAAAACAATAGCCCCTTAGGTGGCTAATAAAAATTTCTCAACGCTGTGCACAATAGCGCAGGGGAAAAAAAGGATTTCTCAAAACCAAAACTATTGCAAAAACAAATCCTACAAAGCAATGATGGAGAGAGAGTCTTCGAAGGCATCTAAGATAGAACTGGCTGAAGACAGCAGATTAGGGACTTGTTGTCGTTTATAGACATGAGACTTGCTTACGATAATTGACATACAGAGTTAGCATGAGATAAAAATAGACGATAAGCTGTCAACAATAGAGATACGACAGTAGGGATTGATTGCCTCTAGCGATGGGCTTTATCAAAATATCTTAGAAAACTGAGATAAAAATCATTGAAGAAAGGTATTACAAAAGATACAATATAGCAAAAAGATCTCCGCTTTGTAAGAAGAACAGAGCCGTTAGCGTTAGGGCTCCATATGTGAATCTTGAAAGAAAGGATGATTCTTTCTAAATTGAAAAGATTTAGAAATACCGCTTCAGTGGGGATAAAAAAAGAAAGAAAAATCACTGTGTATGCATCCTGCAATAATTTAGAGTAAGGAGTACTGACTGTTTTCTTTTCGACACGTCTGCTCATCACAGATGTGGAAGGGTATCTTTCGAATATGAACAATTACCGTGGATGGCTGACTTTTGAACACTTGCGGAAACCATGCATTCAACAACACTTTAGTTTTATCAAGCGTTCCTTGAATTCCTCTTTTCGTTTCTTCTGGTAACTGTTTCAGATTTCGTACAATAATGTGCAGAATTATTTCAGAAAAATTCTAATTTTATTTAAAATAGCTTTGTTGTCTAGTTTTAATTATTTTTTTTAAACATATATGTTTCAAAAATATATCTTTAAAAGAATGCCTACACGGGAACTTTAAATTTAAAAAGAACTTGTTTTGTTTGAAGAGTTCTCTACTGATGACTCGGAGTTATCTTCAGAAACAAGCGAGGAAGAAAATATCTTTACAGACTATGCAATAAAAAATATGCCTTGTTTTAAATAAAATTGTATATGCATTATAACTAAATTTGGTTTATTAAGTTTAGAATATAGTTTTATCATTAAAAATTATGAAAATCATGTATGTATAAAAAAGTTATACTTAAATTAATTAACACATTTTCGCACAAATTATCACTCTTCGAAATAAAAGTACATCATAAAGCTCTCATTTTTTCAAAAGTGCTTTATGATCCTAATATTTCCCAAATTAAATAAAATAATATACTTTTTTCGAAAGTAATTCTTATTTCTTCGAAGGAATACGAAACAGCGAGTGTACAAATAAGATGTCCTAGAGGGGCGGTGGTGTATTGTATATACCGGGTCTTAAAAATCAGGAAATAAATAAAAATTGTTTTTACCGATTGATATTGTGTCCTTTCAACATTATTAATTCATATCAGATGAATTTTAACTAAAATTTAATGTTTCTTTTGTACTCCCTTCAAAGGGTTAAAGCCCGGCAGGGCTAGGTGCTCAATACTATTCTCGCTACGTACCACGATATAATCAGATCTAGGGCTGCTAGTTTTTTCACAAACCATTTCCTGACACCTTATTTAAGCAAATCTGCAATCCGAAGGCCCTTTTCGTGTACTGTCTTTAATACCGAAACATCGGCGACTTCGTCTACATGGTGCCAAGCTAGAGCGACGTGGAATGTTACAGATTGACTAAACGTGGTGTTTAGTGATGAATCTTGGTTCGTTTTGGGAACAGATGATAACCAAGCACGGGTATGGAGGTGCCCTGGTGAACGGTACAATTCTACTCACACTGTCGCATACACACTGCCTGCATATCAGGTGTAATGGTCTGGTGGACCAGAGCTTATGAAAACAGGACGACATTAATTTTGGTACGTTGAACCTTAACGGGCAAACACGTAATGTTGATGACATTATTCCACCTCTCGGGGGACCTTCCCTAAATGGTCTTCCAGAGACAATTTTTCAGCAAGGTGATGCTCGTCCTCACACAGCTCGAGTAGTTCAAGACTTTCTACGTCATGTTCAGACGCTTCCATGGCCAACCCGCTTCCCGAACTTGTCCCCTCTAGAACACTTGTGTGACCAGCTGAAACGCCATATGCCATTGTGTCCCTCTGTACATGATTTGAAGATGGCTGTTCTAGATTTGTGGGTCCATCTGTCTCAGGACAACATCTGACGTCTAATCAACTCAATGCCGGACCATGTTGCGGCATGTATTGCAGCAGGAGGCGATCCGATGTGCTATTGAAGTTGCACTGTATTTGTCTGATGATACATACTGTATTTGTTTAATTATCTTGATTTGGGGCAAATGGGAATCTCTCATCTGTATCATTATATGTATTAAATTTCATTTCAATCCGAAGCTTCCTTCTTGGTGCGCGATTTTCAATATTCCTGAGTGTATTTATTATTATGTTTGTCTTTTTTATTTGATTTCAGGAACATAAAATTTTTAAAACACACTAATATATATAAACGTCAAAATTAATAGAAAAGTACAAATTCTAAGATATTAAGACCCAAATGAATCAAATCATAGAAACTAGATAAACCATTATGTGAATAAATTACAAAATACAATATTCTAAATAAAATATACATATGGATGTTAAAAGCTACTTTATTATTGAAAAAAATGCCATGGTTAAAAAGTAAGTTATCAGTGCATATTTATATTTATTTACTACATTTTTAAAAATAAAATCAGTTAATAATTTCCTTTTATTAGTTTGCATTGGCATTGACATGATTGCGTCAAATGGCGCCCCGCTTGGCATACTCTAGATATTAATACTTCAAAATATTAGAAGTTTTGTGGTTCATCTTTACTGGAACAGGTAGGATAAGAAGCACATAGTCAAGAGGTAGATTTAAAATTGCAGTGAGCTAAAGTCTTACCTTAAAAAGAACTTTAAGGTCATTTCCACTCCCCTTGCTCATTTACAACTAAACATCTCTTTGACACTTCGTTTGGCACTTTTGATACTGATTTTTCGTTAAGATGTATGAAATCATTGATTTTATAAACGCTCACGAGAACTGAAGTAAATGAGTTTTGTGGAACTAACGACTAAAGAGGAGTGGTTGTTCGAAGGCGTATTTATAAGTGATAAACTTTCATATTTTACTTTTTCCATGATTTTAATATTTTCATGAGCTACACTCGATTAATTTTTAAAAGAAAGCAATAATTTTAAGTTAGAAAAAAAATTGTATCAAATATGTAGAAGAAAAAGGAAGAAATTTATTTAAGAATTTAATTGTATAACTGTATTTGAAAATTAATGTCCCATAGCTTATCAAAACGTCAAGTCCTCAAATGTTTTTGATGCTAGATTTATTAAATTACATTTTTCTTTCTATCTCATAATAGTAGTAATTTAGTTATGAACTTCAAAAAGCATACAGTTTGTTATAATTGCTCAAATATTTTTTTAAGTTCCTAGTCGGAGATAAATAACAATGAAAATGATAATGGAAATGCTACTCTAAAGTATCAAGTAGACTTGAAGGTATTTAAAGGCAAAGAGGCTTAGAGAGTCCTAATCTTATACAAAGAGTCCTAATCTTATACGAAAATTTAAAATTAGTAGGAATTTAGAAAGAAATTTGAGATATTGGAGAAATTAATAATCTTAAAGAAAATAAATTAGTTAAAAAAAAGTTTAATATGCTGTTTGAATTTGAGTTTTTTTCGTTCCTTGAATTTTTTTTTTTTTGAAATGTAATTAAAGTTCAATCTCTGTTTGAAATATGTTATTTATTTTATATTTAATGCATTTATTTTCTTTATTTTTATTTTAACTGAACAAATGTTTCTTTACCAATTAAAAGCTGATTTTTCAAAATTTGGACATTTACTCTAAAGGAGCAGTGTAGTATTCAGCTTCGTACAAAATTTTCCAAAATGTTCTTCGGTTTTAACTCTTTTTGTATAGGTTTTATTTAAATTTTAATATGTTTCTATTTTTATTTTTTTTTCTGATACAATTTTTTTTTCGATTTCACGATGAAACATTCCATCTTAAGCTTCTATACTATTGGTCGTAGTTTTCATAAATGTTTATAGCAGCAAAATATTTTCCCCCCAAAATTTGATTCCTTTTTAATATTTTCAAATGCACGGAGAAAGAATATTTCAAAGAACTTTCTCATCAATCAGTTTTAATATATTACTTAGTGCTCAGTTCTGCTAAATTGAAGATATATTTATGACACGTAATTCAATTTTCAATTCTCTAAAATGTTGATATAGTATTTAGTTATTATTCATAAAATTATTTTGTTGTGAGACATTTCATACATTTTGTGAAATATGAGAAGCAGAGATGTAAGACAACACGAAAACTCAACAATCATTTATTATTTTTTGTGGGAAAAAATATCTTATTTTCCTACTTTTGTGTAGTTAATTGCTTAGCAAAAAAAATTTCTTGTAACAAACAGTACATTGAATAAAAATGTTAAAAAACTCGTTATCTATATCTTACTCGAAAGAAAGAGTAAGATATAGATTAATAAAAGATAAAATTTGTATTCTATCTGAACATATTTCGATAAAAAAAAATGTAATAAGCAAATTCAACCTTCACTGCACGTGGATACAGATTAAAAATTCACGCGAGAGATAATTTTTGCTCGTATAACTTTTCAAATTTTACCGCGATGAAACTCTTTTGTTTCCATTTTATTCACGTGCAAATCTTGTGTAATAGCGGTGGTGAGTAGACTCGATAACTGAGCTAGCAGTATTATCAAGAAGCATGGCGAAAGTCGTTGATAACGAAAATTCAAGAAGAATCGGTCTTCAAAGATTGATAATGTTGAATAGTGCGATTAAACTTAGCTGCACCGAACTCAAAACATTTTTCAGTGCACTTACTGAAAAATGCAAGATACAGTTCTTAAAATTATACGAAGAAAAAAAGCCGGAAATTCTTCAATTTCTTTCCATAAGTTGCTTTGTACTCCTTTTAGTTTTTTAACCTTAAAATTTTTTCTTTCCACGATATTGTAAAAAATACTTCAATAATCAACTTATAATGGCAAATATTAAAAGCTATTGAACGACTTGGGGAATGAAATCTATTATCTTTTTCACGTTACTTTTTCTGTGATTATCTTAACAGATTTCCTCCTCCAACTTGTGACGGCGAACTATTCCTATTCGTCTCTTGTGCCGTAGCTAAACTCAAAGTACTAACACTAAAAGTCAATAAAATGTTCAAGAAGACGTTACACAGGTTTCAACACTATGTTTATTGACAAATTGCTAACATAACGACAAATGTAACGGTTTTTCCCAAATAACGCCCTAAATGTATTAACTTGATCCACCAATAACAAACTAACAAAGTCTTACCACTAGTGTCAAGTTGAGGCTGTCTTGACTTCTAACTTTCACTATGCAGCCGATAACTTGTAACAATTCTCGGCTCCGTCTTTGACTCTGGAACAATTGCCAAACGCTAGAACCACTCGACCTCTTTCGTGTGTCTCAAGCTTAATTGGTATAATTTCTATCTCCCTCGTTTCACTTTATTTCTACCTGCTTGTAATTTGAAAACTCACGTTTCATTTTTGGTTGGGCAAAAGTTGTTTAGAAAAACAACCAATCTTAATTAAAAGTCCCCAAGGTTAGTAGAGAAAACCGCGAATAGCCCAACGTCATATACTAACTTTTTGGGCTACTTCATTACGTTATTTTATTTGAGAACCTCACCTTGGGAAAGAACTGTGACTCGTGTAAGCTATATAAATATAGAAGTGTAGTGAATAAAAGAAATAGGCAGCTAGAGAAGGTTATCTTTAGTCTCTCAGACTGTAGGTATTAGCGTGATTATCGATAGGAAAAATGTCAGAGAGATTGATGTGCACACGACATTGGTGCAAGAGGATGTTAAGTGATCATCTAAGAACTGATATATAACTCAGACCCAGTTTACAAGGGTTATTTCTCGAGTTGGAACCAGTTTTTCTGTAATTGAGATTAGTAGAAATTTCAATTACAATCTTTGTTTTCGGACGCGAGATAGTTACCACTCCTCATTCGTAATACATTAATTTATTTCTGATTACTCTCAGACAGAATAAATATAGTTTAAAGATTTCAAAGATTTGCCTAACTGACTGTTTATTGACCAATTACTTAGGGAACTTCAATGGATAAGGTCCTAAGTAGCGAAGTGAAGGCGTAACAACGGACGTGTATTTCTTATTAAAAGTGCAGTAAATTTAATGCGCTTAATTATTAGCCAAAATAAGTTTTCCTTTCTTTCTATAAATACATTACATTCCTTGATTCAAATCACTGGAAAATTAAAGTGAATGCTTTTTAAACAAGCACTATTCTTTTTTCGACGTTATTTTGATGGAAAATACTTTTTTTTTTTAATCCCCAAATGAAGACTGTTAACACACCCCTCTTCTGTTTTCAGTCTGTAAAATATCTTAGAGTAATTTTCCTTAAAATAAAACACACATTAAATACCATCACAATAAGTCTTGTCAAGTTAAATACAATGCTTCCTCCTTAATTTGCCAAAATGCTTCTTTATACCTCCATTCTTGTCAAAATCTGACTTAAGCACGCCAAGGGTGAGGTTACACTTCTAATATAATGCAACATTGTATGTAATCTATTTATCTACGTATAATGTATATCCTAGAAGATGCTCAAAACTAAATTCTTATGACAATTTCTTAAGCCAGTTGGTTGATGCGAAACCATGAAATTCAATAAGCTATAAAGTTATTTCACTAAAAAAATTTTATGAATCATTTTTCTCAAAATTTCCTTTTGATAACTTGCCAAATATTATCAAGAGTCTTATTCAAAATTTAGTAATTCATGACCCAGTTCCCAACCAAAGAAAGTCACGAAGTATTTATTCTACTTTCAAACTCCCATCAGCCATCTTAAGAGAAAATTTGTATTATATCTCTGCTATTATTTTTACTTCAACTGTAGAACACTTTAAATAACATTTTTCTTCCCACTCCTAACTAGAATCTATCTATGAGTTTTGACCCATGTGGTGACCGGGAATGACAGAATAGTCCCACTGTAGCTCATGCATGTCGTAACAGGCGACTAAAAGGGGTACCCAGCGTCAGGGGGTATAGCCGGGCACCCTGCCCCTGGGGATTATATCAGGAGACCTCAGATACTTGCCTTCTTTAGGCAAGTACGGGTATCATGACTCCGAGGTACCCTAGTGATCTTTTTCTTTACCATGGGGTTTACTGTCTTTGGTAAATACGGGTGACGCGCCCCCGGGATACCCTAGCGATCCTTCTCTATTTTCGACCCTCCTTCTTGTCAACCAATTTATATTTTTCTCAATTTCTTCTCGTCTAGACCACAGTTAATTCTTGTTTGGCGCAGCATAGCCATATTTGGCTCAGGCTCCAATAAACTTTACTTTCTTGCATGACCTATTTGTCTATCAATCTTTTTTCAATGTTTTAATGTCTAGATCACAGATTTACCTTGTTTGGCTCAGTGTGGCCACATCTGGCTCTTGCACCAATAAGACTTCACTATCATCTATTTATGAGTTTTCTACTTCAGCTGATCTAAATATTTTGCCCATTGCATCAGCCAAACCTATCACGATCCTTCAAACCAATCAAGTGGTACTTTCCATAAGCAAAGTCACTTATTTAAAAAAAGGTTACAACTGCTCCAAAATTGAGAGATCTATCATAAACTTACACACTTTCAAATCCTTTTGAATTATTAGATATAACTAAAACATCGATCAATATCTCCCGAGTCTAACATTGAAAACAACATTTTTTTTGCAAAATTTTTTTTTATTCATCAACATAACACCTTTTGTTAATCACCTTTTAGGGTGATACAATCGTTCCAACGCTTTTCCAAATCTTTCCCCCCCAAAAAAAAATTTTCTTTTTCTTTTTCTTTTTTTTTTTT
>BMAW01027187.1:75854-88560 GCA_019974015.1 Nephila pilipes | reverse complement strand
TTTTTTTGCGATTTCCTCCTTCAAACGCACCAGCAAGTCAATATAATAATCACTGTTGATCGATTTACCTTTTTCGAGGTAGTCAATGAAAATCACGCCATGCGTATCCCAAAAAACTGACGCCATGACTTTGCCAGCTGACTGCTGCGTTTTCGGACGCTTCGGACGGCTTTCGCCAGCTGTGCGCCACTCAGATGACTGCCGCTTCGACTCTGGAGTGTAGTGATGTATCCATGTTTCGTCCATGGTCACGTAACGACGCAAGAAATCTTTTTTGTTGCGAGTAAATAGCGATAAACAGCTTTCTGAATCATCGACTCGTTGCTGTTTTTGTTCCATCGAAAGCAATCGCGGCACCCACTTGGAAAAAACCTTTTTCAGTAAATACACTTCCATATGATATCTGTGTCATCTCAGCAATCTCACGGAGCTTCACTTTTCGATCTTTCATTATAATTTTTGTCACTTCACTCACATTTTCCGGTGTAACGGCTTCCACAGGTCTACCCGAGCGTTCCGCGTCATTTGTGTCAGTACGACCACGTTTAAACTCGGCAAACCACCGACAAATCGTTGCTTTTGATGGACAAGAGTCCGGGTAACATTTTTCAATCCATTGTTTCGCTTGCACGGTGTTTTTACCCATTAAAAAACAATGTTTTATCAGAACACGAAACTCGGTTTTTTCCATTTTTTAAACAAACTACAAAACGACTTTACTCCAACCTCGATAACTCAGCTGTTTCTGGTCCGATCGACTTAAAATTTTGACACGTTTCAAGCAAAGGTTAGTACTCTAGAAAGACCTGGTTACTGGTTTACTACGAGCGCCATCTCTGGGTTAGTCTCGGGAGTTATTGTTGATGTGTTAAAATAGTTAAATGTGCAAAATTTTTTAGGAACTTTCATGATACATTGCGAATGATACATTTTATGTTACATTCGATATTGGTAGATGGCAAATGGCGATACTGGTAAATAGCCAATGCTCTTAATGGTAAGATTTTTTTTTCTTCTTCTCTAATTTGTTTTTCACACATATCTACTCGTATGATACAATGAAATGAAAATATATGGGGCCAACATCTGAGGGGGCTGGTTGGATATATATGTTAAAATGTTAACACCCCTTGTTTTAGATAATGTGTTGAGTTAAAAATAATACTCTCGATCGAAAATATCTGAGTTAAAAATTCAATTTAATTGCTGAAATTAATGACATGATGTGTTAATTGTCTTTAAAAAGATAACTGTCTAAAGAACAATACTTGTTTAGCTGCCATTAGACTTTGTTAAGTGTAACTTCAGCTTGGGAAAAGTAAGAAATTTATATGAAACAAAATTCTCTCTCAATTTGCATGTTTTTAAGCAGAAACAAAAACCGTATGACGTTTTTATGAAAAATAGAATTATTTTTTTTAGGATTTTAAAAATTCCTTTCTGTTTCACATTTCTAACGAAAGAAAAGATTTTTCTGTAAAGTTCATTTGAAAAAAAAATGATGTAAAATCATTTTTTCAAAAAGTTAATACAATGAAATATTCAAATAACTCGAAACTCTTAATCCCCAGTAAGACGATGAAAGTAGCCGTTCTCTTCCGATTGATCCGTAAATACTCGATAAATAGAATTATGTAGACTTTGTAGCTCGAGCAAAATATTATTTCCCTATTAGGTACTAATAATACATATTTATACTGTTTAACTCGAAGTTTGATAATCAGACTCCGCATATCGAAGTTTGTAATGTAATGACTAGGGTTTCTGATTTCCCGGGTTTTTCCATTCCCGGGAATGTCCGGGAAATCTCGGGAATGTAATTGTCATTTCCGGGAATACGTCGAAATTTCAAAAAAAAAAAATTAAAAACAAGTTATTTATAAACAAAATTAATAATAATTATATAAAATAAAAATACATATAATTTTTCAAAATTAATGCTTATTTACATAATGTGCTAAAAAATACAAAAATATGTAATAAATTGATTATTCATTTTTAAAATAGGATTTCAGAAAGCATAAGCAATTTATACTTTTATCACTCAGCCTTGTTCTAAGCTTTGTGACCAGCAATACGGCAGCAGAAAATATTCTCCTGTCTTCAACTGACGTTGGAGGAATTGTTTTTAAAGCCTCATATAATTTTATAATGTTTGGTGATGGATTTTCAGTTGAGTGGATAAACTACATCTCTAGTTTCATGATTTTGTTGAGACTAGTACTTTGGTTGAACAATATAAAACTTTTGTTTTAGTGTAAATTGCTTTCTCTAATTTTTCGTCCAACGTCAGAGGTTTTTCTTTCAAAATCTCCATGCTCTCTTCTGAGTATGAAGAGTTGGATATTGAGTCCTCTTCTTCGCAGAAAAGCCTTGTCCGTATCATTTGGGCTTGTCTAACCAAACAATTTTTACTAGGCAATCGCGAAATATCGACAGTAACTGCAGCTGCTTCGTATATTCTCCCAAAATTCAGGTATTGCATTAATCCTATTAAATTAACGTTGCGTCTCTCATTAATTCTTTGGATTAGAGAATATTTCATATTTTTTGCAAATTCTGAATTTTGTTCCTTCAATTCTCCAATAACGAAAGAAAATACATTTTCTGCAGTTAGCAAAGATGCATTTTGACGGCATAGTTTTTCTAAGTCAATTTTTACTGGCTTTAAGCCAGTTACAATTGTAGTCACAGTTTCAAACTCTAAATTGGCTATCATTTGTTCTTCTTTAATGAAAATTAATGGTTTTAAAATTGCTGACTTTATTTCTAAAAAATCTTTCAAGCATTGCCAACAAATTATTCCAGCGTGTTTTGGTATCCAAACAAAACATCTTTTCACAGATAAACTCTTCTTTAACATCTTCTTCAACAACTTTTATTTCGTTCCCAGGAAAACCCGGGAATAGAAAAAGTACAAAAATCTTATGATTTCCCCGCAACCCGGGAAAGAAACCCTAGTAATGACGTCCTACTGTGAATTCCTCAAAGGCGAAGCAATAAAAAAAATTTGTCAGCTAATTCACAAAAATATTTGATGTTTTTGTTCTATAGTATACGTGAATTTTTAATCTAAGTAACACATCTGGGTGGGTTATGTTTGCTTACGTTTTGGCTCATTACTTAAAAGAAGTTTATAATCAGTCATCACTTATTTGGCCAGCTAACAAGATTAAAAATATAATTAAGAAATTGTGCCTTTGTTATAATAGAAAACTTTTAACTATTCATGAAAATTTTGACGTTATCAGCGCCATTAAAAGCGGCAAGATGAAAAAAAGACGGGACAGTTCAATATGAATTATTAGCAAGCACTATGTTGATAATAATTCAGAATGAAGCCAAAATGATTGCTAAGATTGCTGCTGAAGCAACAACTTCTCTTGCCAAAAAACAACAACAACCACGATGAACTGAGTTTCTTGATTTTGAAGAATGCTTGTTGGCTTGGTTTACAGTGTAAGTGAGTAAACATAATTGTAAGTGGAATAATTTTTTATAAATTGGACAGCACAATGATATTTGTAGCCGTATAAATGTACGTTATAATTTACTTAAATAAATATTATACATTTACTCAAGTCGAATTTGTTATTTCACTATGATTATACAATTCAAAAAATATAATTAGAAATTGCACCTTTGTAATCCATAATATCCTATTATCTTGAAATACTTGTTAAGATGACAACTCGTCAGCTCGAAATTTTTTAGCGTTTCCCTTGAAATTCGAGTTGTCAAGTTTCCATCATATAAGGAGAAATGAATAGACGCCTCAAAATGAATTTTTTTAATGAATGTTTTATTTCTACAGTTTATTATTCTTTTATATTCAACAGAATTTTTCTTCGGACATTTGAGAGCATGACGTGAAAATTTGCGGAAAGCTGATGAGTTGAGATAGTTACATATTACAATTCAATTATATTGATCAATGCTCTCAAACTACGGCTCCCATATCTCTAAGGTCCGCACGGATCTTTTAAGGGATACGTAAGCAGCCTAGAAGAGAAAAATAACAATGTCCAAAGACAACGTTATGTATATAATTAATAATAAATATTACCTTTTTGGGAGTGCATCAAACCTGAGTTTTCCTGCCGAGGGGGTACGCCGACAAAAAGGTTTTGAAACCACCAATGTAGACGAATTAGATATCACACTACTAGTCATAGTAACAAAATTTCTATGGTTACTCGATGAAGAAGAATTATATATATATTAAAAAAAAAAGATGGAAAACTACTTGTAAGATTCAACTGAAATTTTTAAACTAACTAAAACCATGGAAATTCAAATACGATTTTGTAATTATTTTTTTTTCCAATTGCAAATATAACGAGATTTATAGTACAGTTGCGCTCAAAAGTCTTTTAATAAAGCTATTTTTAATTACAACAGGTTCTACCGACCAATTAGATTATATTTTCTCATTATATAATTAGTGCCACACAAAACGTTAAATGATGTCATGAAGGAAATTTTTTTATTCTTATTTCATTACGAAACAAAATGATCAAAAGTCTTTTGACAAAGAAATTTGTCATTACGCGTAAATATTTTTTTAAACTTATATAGTAAATTATTGTTTTTATTATCACTAAAATATTTTGTTGAAAAACCTTTTGCTTTAAGAACTATTTCACATCTCTTGGGCATGGAGCCTATTAACTTTCCATTTACGGTTTAATACGTGAGGGAAATGATCGAGATTTTTGATATTGAACTATTTTATCTAACTCTTCCCGTAGACGTTTCATCATATTGGAGTCTGGAGATTGACTCGGTAAGAATTATTGGGCAACATTTGATGCATGTTTTCTTTCGGTATTATACTGGAAAATGTAGTTTTCTGGCACGTTATAACGTTTTGTTATGAATCCAAGATGATACCTCCCTACAACAGTTCTCTCATCAAGGAAAAGAGACATTTACAGAGATTTCATCAGCTAAGGAAAGCTTAAGCAATGACACTTTAACCTTCGTAACGGATATGCCGACCGTTTTGGTGACTTGGAAACAAAACAAAAGTTCCCGAGAGTGCTGGAATCCAGGAGAAAACTCGAATTGCTGAATTTTCATTGAGACGTCACGTCTGGACAGAGCGCCAATCAATAGGAGAAATGCGAAGCCGGAGGAGATCGATCGGGAAATCTATTAGAAGAGGTCTATTTCCGGCTGAGGGAATCTATCGTGAAGTTATCGGTAACGTAGCCGAGGGAATCCGCTGAAAAGCAGCCTGTAATCTGCGTCGGAGTCTGCATTTGAAGTGCAGATATTACAGCAGAAATTTGTTCGCACAGCGAACTAAAAAGCTAGTGAGCTGAACGTTGCTGATGCAACTTTGACTGTCATTTCAAATGCTGTTTCTGTACTTGTATTTGTGTTTCTAATCTTTACAAGTGCCGAGTTTCTATTAATGCTGTTACTATCCATGTTTTGCCATTGGTGTTCATTGTCTTGAATATTTTGTGTATAAAGTGCCATTTATCACTTTAAAATGTAAAATCAACGTTTGTTTTTACCCCAGTAATCTGGCTGTAGTAGCCTAGTGGTTATGGTCGTTGATTTGCGGCCAGCGTTGTTTTCATCGAGTCATTAATTCCGAGCTCTGATGCCACTAATGACCCGGCATGTAGCGGGGCTGATGTATGTTAAATCTGATCGAGGTCTCTAGCCCTTCTGTTGATGTGGTGTGGAAGTTTGGAGAGGGAGGAGCCAGTTCAGACGTTGTCCGACCGAGACTCAAACTTTCGAGGTCCATCGCCAACACTTTTTTTTACTCATGTTGCTTCTCTGGGCGACGTGAATAAAAAAACCCACAAAAGTTAAAATGATTTTTTTTGCGAGTACTAGTTTCTTAGGGGGTGGGGAGAAGAAAAAGAGTTTTTGCAAATGATTCGCATAACTTTTTTTTTTTTTTTTTTTTTTTTTTTTTGTGCATGGATGTGGCAACAGTTATCCAGATAAAGTTTTTTTTTTTTTTTATTTCAAATTCGATTTTAGATGTATTGATCAACAATTTTAAAAAATCACTAGTAAGTTTAAAACAACAATTTAGTGCTTTTGAATGAATCATCTGCCGCCTTAACAATTTTTCACAGGCCCCACGCTTTCAGGTGCTCAGGATTATTTTCAACACTTTATAACAAATATAATATAAAATAATATTTATCCAAAAGAATTTCATGCCTACGAAATTTAAAAGTACCAAATATTTATAAATGAAATAATTTGAAATACAAAATAAGATTAGCAAAACAAAAAGATGAATATAACTCAATGGCCGCTAACAGATCAAAAATGTATCTTTTTAAAACAGAAAATAATTTTAAGTTTATATCATATGTATACAAACAAACATCAGAAGCATCTTTAAATAGGCTTAGCTCCGCAAACGATATTTTAACAACGCAATTACACGAGAATAAGGTTACAGATACATAAAATATGCTCATATTATTTCCTATCGACTATAAATAACTGAATAATGTATATATAATATGATGATATAAAATATAATAATCGAAATAAATAAGATGTATATATATATATATATATATATATATATACAACTAGCATGTAGAGAAATCCTATGTAAACACAGAACACGTCAGTTTGTTTATGCTATATATCAAGTGATTCTGTGAATTTAGTCCATTAAAGTATCCGTTCTTCATGCGAATGAATTTAAAAACTCAGCAATCTAGCAAGCAAGCTTAAAATATTTTTAATGAGAACTCACAACCACACAGTTCAAGACAACATGCACCAGATTTATGAAATTTACAGTTTTATTTTGAGGAGTAAGATAGTTTTTAAGTTAAGCCATGTATGATCAATAAATTGTTATAAAATGATAATTAAACAATACAAAATATCTACCATTAATAGAATATCTTAGCCCCACAAGTAATACATAATTGTAACATTAAACTATGAAGAAATATTTGTAAGTTATCAGTAGAGCTTCTTGATAAGTAAATATGTATAAATTTTCAGCACTGCCGACTCTGAACACGGCTTCTGAATGTCTTCCTTGATATTATTATTTTTAATATTTTCAATGAATCCCCTATTTATATTCTTGCAGTAATTTTATCAGTTCTAGTTATACGTTGAACAAACGGTAGCACTTGACGAAAAGTAAACAGTACACACAAACCATGTTGTCAAAACTAAAATTAACTTTTTGAAATAATACTTTTTTGCTTTATTAAAAATAATCGTAACTGTTGTGCAAAGAACAAATAACGAATAAATATAATGATCTCCAAAAGAACTTCATTAAGTATAAATTTTAAGAAGCGGGATATAGATCATAACATCATGCGACTTAATATGCGTCATATTTATGCGCAGTGTAGGCAAAATCTTGCATAATGGTCATTCTAACTTTGTTTTAAGATCTAAAGCAAATTTCGAAAAATCTCTTCGAGGTGTATATTATCATGACCCATAGTTTCAGAGTATTTAATTTCACGATTCGGGATCATTCCACACCCCTTTGCGCTTTCTCTCTCTCTAAAACTAATGTATCTAATGGAAACAAGGAATATACTTACGACTTTTATCACACATGCAACATTCTGCAAGTGGAATACTAGATTCTTGTTCCCAGCTTATTTCTTTGTTTTCCTATTACCACAGCAAGTAGACAGAATATTTATTACTAACATTTCATTCTTTTATACATTGTTGAATTAGTGGATAATTTTCAACCGTTTCAAGGATATCTTTATAAAGAGGTTGGCTGTATCATGTTGTAAGTTATTTTCTTTTTTTTTTATTTTAATTAGAACTCGATTTTTTCAATGATCTTCAGATTTTTCTTAGATCTTTTCATCGAACGTATAACACTTGGGGGGAAAATTCTGCCAATCATAAAAGTTGAATGACATTATGAGAACAACATTAGTTGAGTTTTCACTCATTAGATGGCTGCACGAGTTTTGCCATATTTGATTGTAGACAGTTAAGAAAGTGACCGAGAATATTTCGAAAATAGTATTAATTATTTATTGCATTATAATAAATACAATGGATACACAACAGTAGTGTAAATAATCATTGTTAATTCCTAAACCTCAGTTGTTAATTTTATTTCTGTATTTTATATATTAATATTTTTGGTTAAATTGTGATCACTGTAAAACGAGGTGATTGAACCACTTTGCTTGTAGCTTTCAGCATGTTGCCGTGTATCTGATCTCGGGCAAATAAAATTCCTTAATGATAAGAACCGTTCAAGGAGTTATCTCAATTTCTTTTTTTACGTCACTCAACCTAATTAAATTAATTCTATGCTATATTCACTATTGGAAGTCACAAAAACCGTGATCAATGGGAAAGATTAACATGCTTTTAAAGAATTCAGAATTTGAATTGAAAATTTACAATAAAAATTAAATTAATAAGAACACAGAAAATATTTTATATTATATCAAAATGGACACATCTCTTCTATTCTTATAAAACTGAATTTACAGAATAAAAGTTGGTAACAATTAAAAACAGTTCTTTAGCTCAAAGTAACTTTTTTTTTAATTCAAAAGAAATTCGGAATAGAAATTAAGAGAAAATCTTTTCAGTAAGGCGATTAATTTTGCTTAATTCAACGAAAACTTAATACTCCTGAAAGGAAAAAAAAAATTGTTTAATTAAATTTAAAAAAAAAAAAAAAAAAAAAAAAAATGCATCTTATAATTCTTTCCATCACTAAAATGGTACTCTGTCAACAGCATTTCTTTCAAAATTTTAACAGAACATATTTCTTGTTTATTACAATTGTTGAATTGTTGGACGTAATCTATATAACAGGTCAATTGAAAAGTCCCCGGCCTACCATAGTAAAACACATTTTTTTGGCAAAATTAGTTTTTTTTTATTCAACATAATTCCCTTCAAGGTGATACACTGATTATAGCGACCCTCCAACTTTTCCATACCATTTTTGTAGTACAATTTGTCCCATGCTTCAAAATAGGCCTCAGTTTCGGCGATCACCTCTTCATTCGACGAAAATTTCTTCTCAGCGAGCATTCTTTTGAGATCTCAGAACAGGAAATAGTCGCTGGGGGGCCAGATCTGGAGAGTATGGTGGATGAGGAAGCAATTCAAAGCCCAATTCATGGATTTATGCCATCGTCTTCACTGACATGGTGCATTGTCTTGGTGAAGCAGCACTTTCTTTTTCTTCAAATGCGGCCGTCCTTCAAACGGTCCAATAACACTATGTAATAGTCGCTGTTGATGGTCCTTCCTTTTTCAAGGTAGTCAATGAAAATTATTCCATGCGCATCCCAAAATACAGACGCCATAACCTTGCCAGCCGACTGTTGCGTTTTCCCACGCTTTGGAGCGGATTCATCGTGTGCAGTCCACTCGGATGACTGTCGATTGGACTTGGGAGTGAAATGATGGAGCCATGTTTCATCCATTGTCACATATCGACGCAAAAACTCGGGTTTATTACGCTTGATCATCTTCAAACACTGCTCCGAATCATCAACTCGTCGTTGTTTTTGGTCAAAAGTGAGCTCGCGCGGCACCCACTTTGCACAGAGCTTTCTCATACCCAAATATTCGTGAATGATATGATGTACACGTTCCGTTGATATCTTTAGAGTGTCTGCTATTTCATTCAATTTCAATTTACGGTCATTCAAAATCATTTTGTGAATTTTTTTTTAATGTTTTGGTCGGTAACAACCTCTTTTGGGCGTTCACCGTCTTCGGTGCTCATTTCACCACGTCTAAACTTAGCATACCAATCCTTGAGGGTTGATTTTCCTGGGGCAGTGTCCGGAAACTCGGCATCAAGCCAAGTTTTTGCTTCGACTGTATTTTTTCCCTTCAAAAAGCAATATTTTATCAACACGCGAAATTCCTTTTTATCCATTTTTTCACAATAACAAAAGTTGCTTCACTCAAAATGCTATAATTCACAAACTAATGATCCGACAGCTGTCAAATTTATACACGCATTTTTTGAAGTTTAGGGCTAACTAAAAACACATGGATTTAATTCTAGTAGCTCCATCTATGTGTCAGGCTGGGGACCTTTCAATTGACCTGTTAAATAATGCCGTTTCTTCGCTTTAACAGAAACTTTTTCTTTTTCATTGACTGA
Source organism: Nephila pilipes (assembly GCA_019974015.1). Lineage (NCBI taxonomy): Eukaryota > Metazoa > Arthropoda > Arachnida > Araneae > Nephilidae > Nephila > Nephila pilipes. The sequence continues at coordinate 78,428 of BMAW01027187.1, read as the reverse complement.
AATATTTTACTCTTCAAACCAATGATCCAGAAATTTAGATGGAAAAAGAGTATGTAAATTAACTCGCTATAAATATATTATTTTAATTGTAAAAAAGAAAAATAATTAATCTGTGAACAATTATTATAAGTTTGCTCAGAGATTATTCAAAATTATATGTTCAAGAAAAAATATTCATAGAGCTTATTTTAAAAATACTTTTTAAATAAAAAGCTGTTTTCATGACATTTCAATAAAAGAACGAATTTTCACTTTTTTTTTTTTGTTCACGAACAAAAAAGGCTTTAGGAAATATTGCTAATTTTACTAAATAAAGAATATAGAATTTATGAATTTGTTACAAATATGCATATCTCCTTTCGAAAACATATAGCTTAGTTACCTTATTAACAAATTTATTTTAATCTCAACTGCATGCTTTTCAAATCATGATGAAATTTTTTAACTTAATTAATATATGATTTCTTTTTACTTGAATCTAGCAGTTTCAATATTTTTTGATGTAGATCTTTGGAATCAATCTATGACTATCTTTAAATTTTAAATCAAAGCATTGTTTAATTGGTTATTAATCAAATTAATCCTTTTTAAAAGATCCAACAACTACTAATTCTACTCATTACATGACCCAGAATAATCCTCCCTTTTCCATCATTATCAAAATAAAATTACTCTGAATAAATTCATAATAAAAAAATGGAAAAGAAAAATTATAAGTTTCTTTACTTTCTCATGAGGCGTCCATTATCCATCTGATAAAGAATATCTTACCCCTGAATCATATCCGACATCTCTTGTTTATCTTCTAGAAAAAGAATTCTTAAAGATTTCCGTATCAGTAGACGCAAGAATTTAATTCATCATTTCGTAACGGATAAATCAAATGATTCAACTGGTAAATTTTGTGCTGAGTGATAAAGCATGATAAAATCTTTTATTATCTACGATAAAAATTTCAGCAGGTGTTCTGTGACGAGCCTCAGCAAGTACGTTGCTCTGAATTCTATCCGTTCTTGCTGCTTTCTGTCTGTGACCTCCACCTTATCTGATACGTCGTACGATCGCTAAGTTGAGTTGCGGAAGCGTGTTCGCGCAATTTAGAAGTGTTGCAAGCTTTGTAAAAATTGAGTTAATGGAAATGGTTTTAATTCTTCTCTTAGACAACAGTTTGTGCGAAATATAGGTGAGTTCAAAACTTAGACTATTTTTTATCCTTTATTTTCTTATTTTTAGAACAATGTGATGGACTTTGGAGGAATACCGGTAAAAAAAAAAAGTGACATTTGAATTTGACGTTTTGCATTAACTATTCGCATTTGGGGAATCACGTGTAAAATGTTACAAGAAATGTCGTGTGGATTTCATAGAATTTGTAACAGTCCTTTTTATACTTATTATCTTGTTGATTTGATTTTATTGAAAAAATTAGTTTTTAATAATGACAGATTTTTTAGTTTTCCAACATTTTCTACGCATTGATTTCAAAATAAGGAAAAAATACTAGGATTATAAAATATTGATAAAAATTATGCTCCACAAGAATTTATTGAAGAAATTTGCTATTCTTATTGCAATATTTTGGGAAGTTATAGTATCTCAATTTGCATATTCAAGGTGATATTTTATGTCAAGGTGATGCTAGCAGAGAAATTAACGTTGATTATATACTTGTGCTAGATATCCAAAACGTCATTTGTGAATCACTCGTATTAATTTTATTAATAAATACTTGTCAAACTGAAATGTATATAATTTTTATTATGAGCACTAATTATCACATTTTTTTGCTCGAATGCTGCCGAAGAATATGGTGTAAAGGAATGATATTTTTATTGATTTAAGAATTGTCATGACTCTTTAACTACGGTGTATTTAAATTGGAATATTGTGGAAAATTATTTTATATGCATGTATTATAATTCAAAGAAATTTTAACATGTTACGGATATATTACGATTGCAGAGAAGTCCATCAGATTTATACCAGCAGTCGTATGATGAATTAAAGATATGCTCTTAATAGAATAATTATAATTGGTTTAAGCAAAATGATGCTCTAGTATAGTTTGCTTTTGTAAAGTGCAACTACACAAGCAGACAAATTATTTTGTGTTTGTTGTATAATTTTTTTTTTATGTACATATACTTATAATTGGATAGTTGCATTTTGATGGTGACATATTTTTTCCTTTGCTCTGGAATACATGACATTTTCTAATGTGTTTTTGTTTATAGAAAGCTGAAAATTTATGCTTTTCTTTCATATATCAATGACTTCTATTTGTATCAATTCTGTTACACTTGTACACAATTGCTAAAAATATATTCTTATTGACTAACTACTGAGTTCATAGTGTAAAAATAATAGAAGGTACTAAATGTTAATTTTTACTTGATTTTAAAAATCTCATTTGACACATGTGGAAATTTGTGGAGTGAGTTAAAACTCGGATGTTATTCTCATATTTTAAATGTCTTTCAGTACAATCAGTTGGTAGAACTGTGAATTCAAAAGTGTTTCAAAATTGATATTTTGGTTTATAACCTTAATGTAATTGATATTTTGGTTTATAAC
>BMAW01027187.1:41113-75844 GCA_019974015.1 Nephila pilipes | reverse complement strand
AATTGATATTTTGGTTTATAACCTTAATGTAATTGATATTTTGGTTTATAACTTAATGTAATTGATATTGAACATAACAGAGTGTATGTAAATGAGTCTTGTGTATAAATATGTGTAAGTAATTCATTTACTTACACTGATTAAAGTAAAGCCAGTATGCTTTACTGCAACTGTTGGACTAGATAATAAAAAAATAGTTCAACAATTTATAATTCACAAATTCTATTTTTCAAAAGTAGTAAAAACTTGTTCTGAAAATGGAACAGAAAATTTGCTATTTTAACTACTGTCAAAATTAAAAATATATTCAGATGATATATAATAAAAACTTATACAGAAATATTTATTTTAACTATTTTATTGCAAAAATTTAGGGAAGAAGTGCCTCGAATTGGCGACTTATCGCCCGTAAAAATTTCACCAAATCCATTCATTATACTAAAGCCTAGCTGAAAATTTGGTTGGATCCTCTATGCTATAGACATTTGTCATTTTTGTGATATTCCTCTTGTTTTGTTCTGTATACAGTTGTTAAAATTTCACCAAAATTAGTATTAAATTTGCATGTAGTTTTTTTATTTTTGCTCTTGTATCATTTATAAAATGTGTAAAAATATGTTTTATAAGTCAGAATTTGGCTTATAATAGCTCTTTTATACTGTAGTCAATTTTTAATTAATAACTTTAAACACTCATTAACAAAAAATTATAATTGATTCATTAGCACCTGTAATGAGAAAACAAAAGTATTTGATAAGTAATTATATAGTTATTTAGTTTCATGAAACCTTGTAGCTTTTCCTCAGTGGCTTTAGTGTTGCTTTCTAAGTGTTATGTTACTAAACAATTGGTGACAAATCACATCTTTTAAAGGATTTATCATTGATTTGACTAAACCATATTGTGAAATGATGCTTGATTTAATTTTGTTCAATTGACACTGCCTATGTCTCTATTTTAGAAGATAACTGAGGTTTAATAGCTTGTTTTTGTAATTATTCTGTAAGTGTTCCATAAAATTTTCACTGGGTAATTGAGCTGTAGTTTTCATAACTTTTGGACAATTGTACTACAACCAAAGTTGAGTGTTCAGGACTAAACGTTTTGAATCATCCTGATAAAATTTATACATTTGTGCAAGGCCCAAATTTTCAGCAATCTGACAAAGATTTTGTTGCAAGATATTGAAATATGAATACTGTGTCTTTGTATCTTCTATTACACTCAAGTGTTTGAACCCAGAAGCTACTATACATCCCAATAGCATCACTTCTTTCATACCTGTGCTTTACTGTTTGCACAATGTTTCTTTCTTCAAGCTCTGTATTTGGCTTTCTAAAATATCAAAACTCTTCCATTGTATCTAAAAAGATTGAGCATTGATTCATCTGCAAATGTAACATCTACCGATAAATCTACCTTTTTGTTAATGTGGCTTTAGCAAATTCTAATTTAGCCAGCCTATTTTTCTTGGATGTATAAGGTTTCTTCAAAGCAGACCCTGAATTAAAATTGTACTTTTTTGAAGTAGTTCAAATTGTTTGAAGAGTGATACTAATTTTAAATTAAATTTCTCTAATGTTTGTTTATTTAGGTACATTGATTCAAGTAACTTTTCATGTAACCATCTTTCATCAGTTTCATGTAGTTCTTAGTTTGGCCATTTCTAAGTTTATTTTCCACCATTCCATCATATTTAATTTTTTTAATTATCTATTGGATAGTGTTTCTGAGCATTTGGACGAATTCACTGACTTTCCTTGAAGAAAATGATTAATTATAATTTCATTATAATTTTTTTTCCCACTCCTGATTCAGTAATTCATAAACAAAAAGCAGCTTATGAGTATATATGAACCTTGTCAAAGTACATGTGTTTTAGTTAAAGGAATCTGAAAGCTTTTTTTTTTGTTAAAAAAAAAGTAAGAAACCAGAGATGAAAAAGAGCTAGAAATTTTGAATAATTTTTAGGTTGCCAAATACTTTTTTCTTCATTTTATGGGTATTGATGAATCAATCTTTTTTTGTTATTTTAAACAAAATTAAGACACTCATTGAAATGGAAAATAATTATTGTAAATTATAACATATCCATTAGAGAAATATAATCTTTGTAAACTTCATGCATGTCAAATATTTTGGTATGTATATTCTATTTCTTCATACTAGTTCATTTTTATTTTTTAATGTTTATTCAAATATGTAAGAATTGAAATATCTTCTAATTTTTCAATGCAAGATTCCTCATTAAACATTTGGAAAGAGAGATGGTAAATTAAAATAGAAGTGAATCTGTTGAATCAGTGTTTAGGAGGTATTGTAATTTATTTATAAAGTTGCTGTCATTTATAGTGATATGTTGAGTATTTATGTTACCTTCAAATAGAAGCTGACTTTTGTTATTCCTTTATGTAGGGAGTTGTAAATATATTTAATGGAATTATAGAAAAGAACAATATTTAGTTTTCTAAGTGTAATTTCTTGGAGTCTAGTGAGGAGGGGAGGTATGCTTGGATATTTACTCCGAAATTCAGAGATTCTCTGGTACTCTTATGTTATTGATTTTAATCTTGCTAATAGTATATTTTTGTTTCACAACATAGATTTTTTTTTATGTATGCAGATTTCTACTGAAAGGAGTGCATTTAATTGATAAAGAAGAAAAAAAAACATCTGTATATTATTATATTCATCTGAGAGAAAGAAGTTAACAAATCTCTACAGTGCAGTTTCATCTAAATTATGGTTAATAGAGATTGGAGACCTTTTGCTTATGGTGGGCTTGCATCAATTGCAGCAGAATTTGGTAAGTTTTCTTTTATAGATGTATCATACATTTATTGATTCGAATTTTTTCAAATTTGAATTTTTATTTATAATACTTAAAGTGGATAAAAAGTTTTTGTTGGTAAAAGCCATTCATGTTATCTTGATGTTTAGTTGTTTGCAAAAGTTTAAGAGCAATTGCTGATTTTCAGTATTTCAACACATTTAGTCATTTTTTTTTTGCAGATAATTGTGTCATCTCATGTTTATGGCGGCAGACTCATTCTACTGTTGTAAATAAACATGCCCATCTTGTTTATTGAAAGTTGTTTATTGCACTTTATTGTAGACAGTGTTGTGGGTGACGCACTCCCAGGATACCCTAGCGATCCTTCTCTATTTTCGACCCTCTTTCTTGTCAACCATTTTTACCTTTTTTTCAACTTCACGTCTAGACCACAGTTTAATCTTGTTTGGCGCAGCATAGCCATATCTGACTCTTGCGCCAATAAACTTTACATTCACTCACTCACTGTAGACAGTGTTGTGCAATTATTGTAATAGGTTAAGAAACTTTCATGATATATATACATATATATACACATACATGTATAATATGCACATACATGCAATTTTGTGCACATTACTGGTGTTCATTGTCTAAGTGGAAAAGCATGACAGATATAATATTCCAAGTGCAAAACACCCTTCAAACCCAAAAATATAAAATTCAATATCTGTTTCTTGTACTTTTGTTTTGTATTTCCTGCCATTTAAAATTACTTTGAATGGAAGTCTGTTCCTTAATTTTTGCATAGGAAGTTTAAGAACTACCTGATGGCAGAGAAAATTTAACTGCTTCATTGGCTTGATAATATCTCAAATATGAATCTCATCGAGAATCTGTGATGTATTGTTAAAAGTTAACACGTGGGAAAATAACCTTTCAGTGCTACAACACTTGTTGAAGCAATAAAGTAAATATTATGCTCTGGTATTTCTAAAGGTTACTGCTAGTTTTTAATATTTTGCATGCCAAACAAGATTGCAACAGTGATTAAAAATGATGGTACAAAATATTAACTTTATGTAAATAACCCTGTAAATCTATTTTGTTCTTTTAAAAAAAATTTTTTCTTACGGAATTCCATAAAATCTGATTTCTCTATGGATCTCATTTTTGCTAATGATTAATATTTTGATAGAAAATAATTGACATTAATTTTTTTTTTTAGCTGTGTTACATTTTCTGGTTCAAATTTGCTAATTATGTATTTGTTATAGATTAAATAATTCTCAATCACAAATGTAAACAATTTTAAAAAATGAATTCTATGTAATAACATTAGATGTTTTTTGTGTTTTGATTACTTGAGAGAATTATACTTAATGCCTTAGATTACTATTAAAGTTAGTTGAAATTCCTTTTTGATTCCTATAATTTTATTTTAATGAATTCAAAGTAAATTGTAGAATTGTATTTAAAATTAATGTAGTTTTAATCTGGAATTTATGCAAATTATTACTAAAGAAAAGATTAGAAACTTTGTAATTTATAAATTCAAATATTTCTAAGTTAAAAATTTTGTAAATCTGATTTAAATTCTGAAAAAAAAAAAAAAAAAAAAAAAAAAAATTCCTTTGATATTTCCTATCCATTCTAATATTAATTTGTCAGTCTTCATTTGTAAATTCAATTCAATATTGTTTATAATTATAAATCGGTATATATGTATTGTATCCTTATTATTTTCTGCTTTTATTTTATGTTAGTCTTTTTAAATTTTAAAGATACTAATTCTTGATGATATAGATAATACTTCTATAAATTTATTAAATAAGAAAGCTGCATCAAAGTATAGATGTAAAATTTTATCAGTTCAAATTTTGTGGTTGTAAACACACATTAGAGGTTTTTTTTTTTATGAACTAAAATAAGTTTGTCATCTAAATAGTTAAATGTTACTTGTATGTTAACTAATGATAGAATTCTTGTAGTTATCTTGTTAGAAATCATGCAGAAGTTTATGCTCAAGAATATTTGGATGTACTTTTGTAACACTAAATCTGTTCATTTCTTAACATTTGTAATTTTTGAAGATCTTAGAGTTATTTTTCTTTTCAAAGATCTAAGCCAGAGTAAAAAAAAAAATTGGTGTTTTCTTTCCCTCCTTTAAATAACTGGCTTGTGGAAAGCTTGTATGCCAGTTGTCAGTTAAGAATTCTCAATTATTTTGACATATCAACAATCTTGAATTAAGGAATCTTAGATGAAATGAATCATAGCTAATTTATCAGATTTCTTCTTTCCTCTAATATTTATATCATCAAAATGGATACAGCTGAGTAAAAATAAAAACTACTTACAACTCACTACTGCTCTTTCTATTTTTATTCCTATCCCATCAACAGCCATGGGTTATTCAACACTTGAATGATGGTCTTTCATTGTTCCTATCAAATATAATGAAGCAGTCACATCCAATCTATAATTTTACTTCTACTTGTTTGTGTATAATTACATTTGTGAAAATGCTTAGCTTCTTGTCTTTGTATATGCTTATTTGTGCAATTCATTATTACTGACCATTTCAGCATTGAGGATAAATGCAAATAAAGAAAAGTAATGAGACTTTACTATTGGAAAAGAATGAAATAATGGTGTCTCTGTCACTATTGAAAAGGCATGAAAGGATTTTCTTTTTGTAATATGGACTAGCTGAGAGTTGATTATCATTTTCACCTCTCCTCTTCATTATAATTCAAAAAGATTTTGTAGTGTTTTTAATAATCTATAAATATTTTCAAATGTAGATAGTTTGAAGTTTATGATTAATAATGCCTTATGTTACACTTGTTTTATGTGAGATATGGAGAATTGTTATAAAGTAGACATTAAGATCATCTATTTTGTTATTGAATTTTATAAATTTATGGAATAGTTTTGACACCGCAATTCAGCAGGTCGGAGTAAAGAGAAAACTCTTAATTTGTATCAGTAACACCTTATATTATTGATTGCAAATTAATTTAATTCTGGAATATTCTTTTAATTATTGATTTTACATTCACTAATTATGATGAGAAGGCAAAATTTAAACTTATTAGATACCTCATAATTTTACACAGTTGTCATTGCTATAAATTTGACATCGCAAAACATTCACTGTATTTTTTTTATAAATTAAATTTTTTTTATATATATTTTACTGTAGGTACTTTTCCTATTGATACAACAAAGACTCGCCTTCAAGTTCAAGGTCAAGTATCTGATGCCAGGTTTAAGGAAATTAAATATAAGGGTATGATCCATGCCCTTCTAAGAATTTCTAAAGAAGAAGGCATTAAGGCTTTATATTCTGGGTTAGTGATTTATTTTGTAATGATTTCTTCTATTTGTTTTGTATCTAAAGGTTAATAAATGATTGCTGTGTAAGTTTTGTGATGCTGAAATTTAATATTCTAATGAAGTATGAAGCATTCAATGCAAACATTTGAAACAATTTTTTAAAAATTATTTGGAAAAAAGAAAATGTATTTTAATTTACTGTAAAATATGATATTAGTATAAAATAAGTATAACCCATTTCTCAAGAAAACAATTGGTAAAGGGAAAAATACATTATTGAAAATTGAAATTTTTTCAAAAACAAATGGTGTTTGAATTGTTAGTAACTTTGTTTAATAGTTATCCAAGTAATTTTAATATCTCAAACTGTAAAAGCATGTAGGATTTTATTCAAATGTAATTACAGGTGTAATATTTTATTTACTTGAGAAATTTTAGATTTTTGTATTGAAACCAGTTATTGAAAATGGTTACTTGCAATAAATTTATTTATCAGCTAACATGATATGAAATTTTAATCATCATGTACTTTTATTGATGCTGCTTTTTTTTTTTTTATTTCTAATTATTTTTAATGGTATTTTGATTCTTTGCTTTGTGTTCTAATTCTTAATTTTCAAAGTATATGTTTGTGTGTGGATATGTCTAGTATTTAATCAATATTTATCACACTTGTTACCCAAATTCATTACATGTGTTGATAATAATTTTATAATTTTTTTTTTTATTTTATAATTTTTTTCTAAAATGTCTATGATAAAAACTTTTTTTTTTAAAATGTATTATTAAAATGTTCAATTTCTGATGATTAAGACTTTCAGCATCATAACTGTTTATTGAAATATTTGAAAATTCTTTTAAACAGAATTATTTTTTTGAAATTGTGTGACTTTATTGCTTTTATGTTTGATTTGACTGATGTTTTTTTTTTTATTATTATTATTTCAACAGCTAAGGTACATATATTCTTTCTTAAAATTACATTTGTTTTAAGACCTCTAATGAAATTATCAATGTACAATTTTAATTGTTTGAAAAAAAAATTCTGAAATTATTTAAATCTATTAACTGTCTTATTTTAATATATATAAAAAAGATTTTCATGTAATTAAACTATTCAACTTATTTCTAACAATATTGTGATATTGTATAAATATGTAGTACTACTCCTTTTGTTACAGTTCTGTGTAGTGTTTTGTGTTAAATGTGTATTGTTTCTTTGTCTTAAGATTTAAAATAATGGGATTTTTTTTTGTCTGCGTGTTCTTCACATGAAATAAGTTTTTTAAAAGTATTTTTTTAGTTACTTTTAATTATATGTATAAAAAATTAATTAATTTAAATGTTCTGATTAATAAAAAGATTTGAATAAGTTTTATATGTCAATATAAAATCATGTGTAATTTCATTACTGATTACAATTTTTATATTCTGCATACCTTCTTTTGCTGCAATTTATGTAATGTTAAATTTATTTACTAATTCTTTCCTTGAGTTATTAGCTTTTAATTAGCAAAATATCAATTTCATAAAAATCTAATTTTATTTCACCTAAAAACAACTTTTGATGATACTAGTTTATGAGCTGAATATTTTTTAAATGAATTTTTAGAATCTAGAATTATGAATAGATAAATTTTATACATTATATTTGCTGCAGCATATGAATGTTGTGGACCTCTTTTAAATTTTTATATTTGTTTTCAATAATGAATTCGAAAAGGCTCCACTATTTGATTTTTTTTGTTTACCACCTAGTGTATCTTATCTGCTAGGTTAGGTCACCCCTTGCGGTCTTGGGACTGCGTGCCAGGTGTAACCTGATCTGGGAGAAAACATCCAGTTAAGGGCCAAATATCAACATTATGCTCATTAATTTGTGATAGGGTAATTCACTACTACACTTTATTTTGAGTCTACACATGTTTAATACATCAATTTCATGTGGTTTGACAATATGGGAAATATATATTAATTTTTTGTTTTAAATTTAAAAAATAGATGGCATACTATTTTCCAGATGATTTATATATTATTTGAAGTATCCTACATACATGTGGTATAAATTAAGAAGACTTGATTTCATTAAAATTTTTTAAATATACAGTCAGACCCCTTTAACTTGCAGTAGTTGGGGTCCTTAGTTAGTATACCGTGAGTTACACCATTGATTGATTCAAAATCCCAATGTTGATATGAATTTTTTGCATTATGTTTACTCTCTTTTGACATTATATTGAATTGTAGAAATTTTGTATATCGTATACAAGAATGAAATTTTTATTACTCTTAAAATTTGATCAATAAAAACTGGTTGAATATATTACTAATCTCACTTGAGAGATATCTTAAAAATAATCTCTTACAAAAAAAAAAAAAAAAAAAATCCAATCTGCAATATTTCACTTTCCAAGAAATGCTAATTCATATCCTATCTAAGCATTCAAATCCCGTAAAGATATCTAAAGTATTAAAATGGCTGATCTCTCAGCCACAAACTTCCAAAAGACACATCTTAAAGATAACAGTTTGTTCATCTCTGCTTAGTCAGATTTTTATCTTTTTTCTTTGTGACAAAAGTCATTGCCTACAATCTGTAGATTTGCAGGTTTTGGGTTCATAAAAAAAATCCAACTCCAATCCTGCACTTATTTTTACTCATTTTTAAGTACACAAGCACCATATGACTTATTTCTTTCTCAAGTTTCTAATTTCTCTCATTCAGCATATAAGTTAGTTACTCCAAATTAGAACTCCATTGCATATTTATCTCATAATATATAAAATAGAAAGGAAAAAGATATTAATATATGCTCCTAACTACTTCCTATCCTCTTTGGCATCATCTGAAAAACTATTAACCTGAATCTCATTAAAAGGGAGCCATGGCAAAACCGTGAGTTAACAAACTGAGAGTTAATAGGGTCCGACTGTAGCTCTAAAAGTTCGTAAGTTAAATTTAGCTTATTAGTTAATTTTAAATGTTTTTTTATTTAATCTTTGATACATTGGCAGTGTTTGAAACTCCTTAAAGTTGTTTTAATGGGAAGTTTAAAAATTTAAGAAAATACGTATTTTTTGAAATAACATTGTTAGTTATGTTTTTTAAAGAATTATGTTTTAAAAATATTGGTAATAAACTTCAAAAATTGAAAGGGCATATGAAATAATTAAAAGTAAAGGTTTTTAAATAATAAACAGTTTCTATGTTATTAGTTATTCATGATAAATAATACATTTTTTAATAAAATTTATCTCCCTCATAATTTTTTATTAGGTGTAGTGATAAGTTTTAAAGTGTGCTTCAGAGAAATGAATATGTAATTGAAAGCAGTACATTTAATCGTCAAAATTATATTCTATCATTATTTAACACCTTTTGCCATTGGTCTGGCAGTTGATGGACAACAGTAGTGTATTGAATAGTTAGTCTTGCAACATAACTAAGCAATCTATCCATTATTGTACTTTGTCCACTGATTGGATGTGTACAGAAGGCAAGACATCAGCCGAAACTAATTGTAGCCTGCAGGGGCTATATGCTTAGTGTTACTAACATGTCCTTGATTGTTTTTGCAACGTGAAGCCTTTGAGGAATTTCTTCAAACATAAGCTTTTACTAGTAAATGCATGTTTTTGACTGTTTTCTTGATTCATTCACAGCAATTGTTTGTAGCGTTCAGCAGTTACGCTTACACCTGGCTTCAAAGTTTGTAATTGAGCACTTTTCATACCCCACCAATGAATGGATATTGTTCCTTTGCCAGGATTCACCCTGTGGTTTTTTTATTCAGATCATTGTAATATATTCATATTTCATCTCCCATAATGATTTTCCTCAAGAAAGGTTTTCTTTGTTGCATGTTTTCGCAGAAAGAGATGAGCCTCAAGACAAACTCATTCTTATATTTCCCTGGTTTAATGCATGCACCACTAATCTTCTTGCCTTTTGTCCCTTTGCGTTTAAATGATTAGAAAATATTTTTTGTAATATTCCTAATTCTTCGGCAGGTACATTTTTCATGCAAGAGGCATCTTCTTTGAGCCGTACTTGTAAATTCTCATGCCTTGTCTCTAGTGGAGTATTGCTACATTCTCGGTCGTCAACATCGAAAGCGGCATCGTTAAAATGTTGAAATCAAAATTTGCAAGTGCTTTTTGATACAATTTCCTCCCCTTAAACAAAATAATAAATTAACTTACTTTTGCTGAATTCTTTCTTGGGTGAAATTTATAATTAATGTAGTGATGAATAAATGACATCATATAACATCTTTTATCTTCGAAGTTTCACTTTTTTATAACATTTCTTACAGCTTTTGTGTTGTTTTGATAACTCTGAATTTATTCCAGTCACATCACACAACTGCAGTGTTCTGATTGGTATGCTAATTCCCAGTTGGTGCCGCTCAAAATTCACTTTAAAACTTCTTACTATACCGAATAATTATTTTATTCTGCGCTGAAATTTAGGTACACAGAAATTAAGCTTTGAAATGTCATTTAATTATGTATGAGGAAATAATTTTTATTCGAATGTAAATTCAACTGTGCTTGTATAATAATATATATGTAATTACAGAGGACGGGTAAAATATAATTTATGGTCTCTCTGAAATTTTTTGGTTTGTTTAATGAAAATCAGCATAAAACATTTCGTCCATCTAAATTGGTATGTCCAGTTTATATAAAAATTAAAATTTGTTCTTCATAGCTTTTCTAGTTTCATTTTTCTTACTTGGCAATATTCTATAGGGAAGGAAATTGATTTTATAATTTGAAATGAAGACTAATTTGATTTTTTCAATGACTGAATTTTATCCTGAATTAGTATTTAAAATTCTGTAAACCGTTTGCATTTTTAATTATTCATGGTTGATTAAACCATTTATTTTAATAATTTTTGAATGAAATTTTAAACTATATTTCTAGAAAGAATGATATAGATTTGTGTTCTCTAATTTTACAACATTTTATTGGTAAAAATGTTACTTATTTTTACAGATAAAGATGACATTTTTTTGCATTTATGGAAATATTTGTGACACATTTACTACTTTGTTATGATATAATTAGTAAGTTTTGTAAAGATTTGTGGACATTTCTAATTACTATTATTTATGTTAGTGTGCTGACCTAATTGTACAAAATTATATTTGTAATTTTTACTGAAAGGATAAAATATGTATTTGATAGTTTAAATATCAATGAAAATATTTTCCCTTCATTTCATAACTTCTTAATTTAAATTCTAAACATTGTTTCTACTTTCCTTTCTGTGATCTTGTGTGTTTTGTTTCTTTCTAATTATCAATCAAATTACGTTTTATAAGATTCTTTATTTTATATTTTATTAATTATTAAATGTAGAAATCTGACTATTTTAGTTCAATTAATTTGAACTTTAATTTGTTAGAGAAAAGTGTTTAAGTGGGGAAAAAATTTACATCTAGTATTTTTTCATAAATGACATATATCCAATTCTGTTTTTACTAGATTTATTCTAAATAAATTTAAATGATTAAAATTAAATGTATCTATGTAAAGTAGAAGTAGGGTTCTCTGGATGGCGTGCTGCACATTTTATTTGATTAAGATTACACATCTTATAAAAATGTATGTTTTATAGAAAGTAAAATTTTCTCTTTGATAAATTGAAAAAAAAATCACTGAAATATATTTTTAAGAAAACTATAAGCAAGTTATAGTGTTAATATCTGACCAACAAAAAAAAAAAAGCATGCCTCTGTATAAGACTACAATATCACTATTTCTTAATATACTTTATTCAAACATTAATCTTTTTATTTTATTCAGTTATTTGGAATATTTTGGTTAAACGGTAGATCACTATTTATGGAACTGTATCCTGGAAAAAATTACCTCTTGTCTTGCTGTTTCAGTTCATCAATGCATGAATTTAATTATTGTTTTCAAGCTATTGCAAAGCTTTTTTAATTATCTGTAAGAGTCCCTTAAGAACTTCAAATTGTATTGAAATGTAAACTAATAAATGTGTATATTAAAAATTTAATACGTAAGTTTATAGTTATAAATTTTATTTTAAGTTTAGATGTTAAACATCAAACTTAAAGTGGATTTTTGATACAAATATTATAATTGAAGTTATATTATAATTCATGAATTCTTAATAATTAAAGAAAAAAAATAATGCACCAATCTAAAAGTAGCATAATTAGAACCTATGAAACTCACTCAATATCATATTCATAAATAGAAGAATTACAATAAAAAAATATTGTTTTTCTTAAAATTTCGATCAATTGTGCTAATTGGCGGCGCCCCACAATAAAATTTCTTTCTTAAAATTTTCTTGATAAAAATCATGTAAGAATAGAATTGGGTATATATTTCTTCTGCATTTCCCCCATGAAGTGAAGAATTCATGCATTGGTGTAAATACTGTTTGTTTTGATCTCTTGTTTTTTTTTTTTTAACTGTTTTCAAAAATAAATTTCATAAATTGTATCACTTGAATATTTTTTGCAATAAAATGTTACTTTTACTTTTAAATTGTATGTTTAGTTTATAATTTTCTTCCTAGGAGAAGAAAAATATTTATTTAAAATTTCTTTATATTTAGATGCATGATATAAAATCATTTCAGAATAGATCAATTTTTGTATTCAGCATTCTTTTGCTAAACTAGATAATGCTTTTCTTACTTTGTCCATTATTGACTGTTTGCATTGTTCTATTGGAAGAATGTTGTGTAGTTCGTACGCAATTCCTTTGATAGCATATTGTAATCCTTCTCCCTAATTTTTATGTAAATTTTTGTATTCTTATTTATGTACAACTTTTAAAAATATTAATCTTTATAAATCTTAACAAGTTGAATAAAATAAACAGTATTTACTAATTAAGTTTGAAATGAGTGCATTTAAAATATAATTCATGTATAATTTATTTATATGTGCATTATTAAAACTAAACGGTTTAAAAGATTCATACATGTCATGTATGTTGCCCATTATTTTTCTCAGTATAATTTTATTGTGCAGAATCGTATATCTGAACATGGTAGCTGTTCCATTATCCCCCCTCTCTCCCCATGCAGGTAAATACTTGTTGGTAAGTTATAATCTAAAGTGATTTAACTGATACTAACTTTTTTCCTCATTCAGTATTTTTTTCCTGATGTCTTATTGTATTACTGCAATCTGTAAAATTACTTGTTTTTATTACTGAATGCATTTTTTTCCATATGAAATGTATTCATACTATTTCAAAAGTAATAAAATAGTAAGCTTTTTGTGATTTTTTTCTCTTCTTTTTTTTAGGATAAAACCTGCTCTTTTGAGGCAAGCTACTTATGGCACAATCAAGATAGGCATTTATTATTCATTGAAAAGTGTGATCATAAAAAATCCTCATGGTAATTGAATTTAAGATATTTTCGTCATTTTTGAATTTACTGATATCCTTCTTTTTATTACATGAATTATATTTAAGTTTTGAAATTTACACTTAATTTATGTAAAAACATATGGAATTTTTTTCCCCAGTAAGTTGCCATTGTGTATGGTTCATAATTATAAGTTATGATGTATGGAATTTAGACAGTATATGTGTATATTCACTCCTGAACCTCTTTTTTTTTTCATGGTATTTTTAAAAATATAAGTATCATTTCACTTATATTATACAACCAATCTTAAGTTATGTCCTATTGATGTGTAAAATATCTAGGTGCATACATATCAAGTAAAAGGAGGTTTAGGTACATGTGGTTCGGTTTAGGTACATGTGGTTCAACCACATATATTTTTTAAATATTAGAATTGATTTTTCATTCAAGGTATCATTTTCTTGCATTTTTTTTTAAACCTGATCAAAATTAAATCATGCAAATGTTGTAAATGATAATTGTTAGAATAATGTTGATTGACTGAATAGGGATAGAGAAGGGAATACCTGAAGAAATTATTTAAAAAAAAATATTTGTTTCTTCCTTCCCTTCAATAATTTTGAAGTTGGTCATTCCTTGTTTTCCCCTAAATTTGATAGTTTAGAAGCGTGATGTATTTTAGTAGATTATGCTGTTCTTGAATAACTCAATTACAAGATTTAGTGTGTTACTTTATTAACTTATATATTTAAAACTTTTTTTATTTCAAGTTTTCATTTCAACATTGCTACTTATTCAAAATTTATATAACTAAATTTATTCTTAATAAATTATTTCTATATTGTAAAAAAATTTAATAGTAAATGATCAAAAACGAGTAAAATTAATTAGATTTATTTTTTTAAATGATCAATTTAATTCAAAATTATCATTGTTTATGCATTGGATAATTTATTTTTCATTTTTATTCTGTTCTTGCTAGATTAGAAATATGAATACCTTTGCTATGTCTTTGATAATTTATTTTTTTCAGAGGAAACATTGTTTAAAAATGTTCTGTGTGGCATAACAGCAGGAGTTATTGGTTCATCAATTGCAAATCCCACTGATGTACTAAAGGTAACTGAAGGATATTGAAATTATTTAAAACAGTGTAGGGGAACTAAGAAATCTTCTTAATTCTATGAATGATATAAACTCAGTTTCTTATTAGAATATTTTATCCATTTTTGATTTGTCAGCAAAATATATGACAAAAAGTTTGCTAAACAAAAATTAAGGTTTATCATAAGGATCTACTTAAAAATGTATTGTGCTCTGGATTGAATTCTAAAAAATTCAAAACATTGATTAAATCTCTACCTCTCCTGTTTCACTTAATTGGAATTGTAACTTATTTAAATACAGCTTGTAATCTAATCTTACAAATATCATTATAAACATGTTCTGGTTTTAAATGTATTTTAGATATTTTTTCTCTTTAAACTTGCAGCTTGTGTATTAATTTCATGTTTTAATGTATTTTTCCCATACTTGAAAATGAAATACCATATATTCTGGTATATAATGCACACCTAAAATAAATTTTAAACTAGTATTATTCTAGATTTTCAACGAAAAAGAAAGACACAATTGGGGATAAGAACAAGCACTTCTGACCCAAATGAACTCATGGGAAATATACGACAAAATAATGGGAGTCTGATGTATCCTCTTTCTTCAATCATTTGAAGTTGTGATTTTGAAGTGAATGTCAAAAGCTTTAGCAAATAACATTTGCCTCGGTTGAAATACAGCTGATGTAGTGATCCTTTTGGAAGTAAATATGTATCCTACCAAGCGAAACAAGTGCAGTACTGAATTCAAATGCAAAGTCTTTCAATTTGCGAAAGAAAATTGAAATCTTGCTGCAGCTGAGATGTTTGGTGTTGTTGAAAGCTTCATACATGAGTGGAAATAAAATTACAATAAATGGTATACTGAATGTATTTAATATGTAGTGAAAACAATTCTCATAAAAACAACAACTCATGAAAAATATTTCATTATAATGCTTTCCCTCTGAATGGATAGAATATACAAAATTAAACTCATGTTTATGTAAAAAAAAGTAATGCAGAAATGTAATTTGCTATATGTTTTCATGTTCACTAGAAAAGATGCATAGATGGAAATGGTGTAAAATTGTGGGTAAGAAATGTTCAGCAAAAGTGTCCTGGTGTCTTAAAAAATCCATATAGTCTTTTTGTTGGAACATGTGCAGATTCCATCTAATGGATATTAAAAAAATGATGAAGGAGTGCGACACAGACGTGGCAGTTATTCCTGGACGATTAATACTGTTAGTTTAGCCTTTAGATACATGGATCAAAAAACCATTCAAAGGAAATTTAAAATAACTTCAGATAATTTTTTTTTTTTTTAACTAAAGAAGGCCAAATAGAAGTAATGTGCCAGTCTAAAAAATAGTGTGCAAATGAATAATAAAAGCATGGAATGAATTTAAATCTGGTATAATTCATAAGTCACTTAAAAAATGTTGTATATCTAACAATCTAGTTGGAATGGAAGATGATTATTTTATTATGGATCAGAGTGACAGTGATGATGAAACAATTAGATGATATGCCTGAAGATACAACAAAAGATCAATATGAACTTTTCATATTTGATAATGAAAATTTTTAAGATCATAAGGTGTACCATTTCTTTTTAAATAAGTAGAAAGCTAATTTTTTTATGCTAATCTTTTCCTTATTTTTAAATCTGTCATTTTTATTTCTGATGCATGGTGGACACCCTTAAAGTTTTATTTTATTTTTTGTATTAAAATATACGTTATATGCCAGAATATAAAATCTTGTAGGTTAAAGTAATTTAATTTAAAATTAATTTAGAACTGTATCCCTCCGATGTTATTATTTCAAGACAAAATAATGAATTGCCGGGATGATTTCAGGAACAGATATTATTTAATACATGACACGTTCCACAACACAAGACAGGATACAAAACATATATAAATCACAGAGTCACGAACACACATCCATCATTCTGCTAACGATGTCTCTCATCTTCCATCGAGCTTGCGCTTCTAACCAAAAGAACATGTGGTGCCATCTGGCTACTGTTTAATAGTACATGGAAGGTAGTGCTAAATTACGATGTTACAGAACAGAATATTCCTACTTAGCCATATTATATTCTAATTCAGTATTAAATCAGTGCAATATGTGTTAAAATTTAAATCAATTTATTGTCTGAATCAAATGTAAAAATATTCATGTATTTTTTTTATTAAAAAAATATTTGGCTTATATCAATGATCTAATTTTATTTTCCTTTTGCGATTGTATTTTGTTAATTTTATTTAAATATGTTTAGAATAAAATTCATTGTTTTATTGCTGGAAATTTTTTTTTGTAGTGGTTAAATAGTGTTATAGTAATTGAATGTGTTTCTTAAATTTTTTTAATGATGGGTTTTAATTTTAGGTACGGTTACAAGCTGAAAAACAAGCATATTCACAGAAAGGAATGCTTAGATGCTTTTTAGATATTTATAAAACTGAAGGTGTAAAAGGCTTATGGAGAGTAAGAATCTATTTTTAACTTATTTTCTATTAAAAAAGTATACCATAAAAGCGGTTATATAAAAGTATATATTCGTTTTATAAAATTAGCTATTCAAAAGGAAATGTATAAATAAATAATATACATAATGAAAAAATATAAAGTATTCTTTTAATCCTAAGCCAGTGTTTCTTGAATCCAGTGTGAGCAGGAGAAATATTAATGTTCTGTTCTGTGAGGGCTGAACCAAGCTCGTTTTTCCCCGCCCATGATAGTTAACAGTACTTGTCTTTCAGAAGAGAGAAAAATTAATATGGTCAGCTATAAATGCTCATAAAATAAATAAAGATGAGGTATTTCAAACAAATTGTTGGATTTTTCATAGTCATTTTTAATGAATTTTATGCAGACATTTTTTTTTGTAATGGACTAATTCAGATATTGATGAAAGATACAAGCTCTTCATGTAAAAAAATTTTGTGGGCTTGTTTCAGTTTAAGTATAAATTTTACTATAAAGGACTAATGGAATCTGTACATTTGAATGCATATTGTTGTATAAGCTCAGCATTTGTTTATTATATTTAATGTCAGAATTATGCAGTTTGGTTTATTTTATTATAATTGAAATATTTTTGTAAAACATAAGTGTAATCCATTATTTTTTCTCATGTACATTAAAAAGAAGTTACTTTATTCAAAGTTGTTTTCTGTTAAATAATAACTTCTAACCTTATTGATAGATAATGTGCAAAATTGAGCAGGTTTTTCCCCTTCCCCCCTTATATTTAATGCATTTTTCTGAATTATATGCCTCGATGAAGTGGTTAATGAAATTCCTCAATTAGTACTTTGTTGTAAAATTAAGAATAGTTCGTTATGTGTCTTGTGTTGCAAATATAAGAAATATGTTGAAATTTTGTATTTTATATTCTTGAAAATTTTCTATTTCAGCATACATTTAAACATGAGGTACTTTTCCATTTCGCCGGGGCAAGCAATAAAGTCGCCAAAAATGATGCAATCGATGCCAAATGGAATATGTGTATACTGTATGTTATCTTCGATGAAGTTTGCTTGGCGAGATTTGCGCCGGAGAAATGGAAAAGTACCAAACATGATAAGACTAAAAAATTTTATTTCATTTTGCTGCAAATTAAATTTTCTTGGATGATTTAGAAAAGTGTTTACTTTTAAATAATTTATATTAATTTGTTTTTTCAGGTTTTATAGAAAATGGCATTTTGTAATTTAAATTTCTATAAATTCTAATCTATGAATTTGGTCATAACTATGAATTTTTAGTGTACAATTTTGGAAAAAATCTCATTTTATATATCTCATGTAAATGTTTGTTCTAAAATTATTAGTCCTATATTATGTGCTTGAAATATGATTACGTTATTTTAAAAATGATTTCAAAATTAATTTTTTTAAAATTATTTGACATTATGATTATAAATTGCATTTAAATTATTTTGTATAGTAAAGCAAGTAATATTTATATTAATTATTTTATTTAAAATATAATGCTCATGCATTTGTCAAATTAAGTCTTTTTTTTTTTTTTTTTTTTTTTTTTTAAAATTAATTTTTATAAATTTTTTTTTTTTATTTTTTTTTTTTTTTTTTTTTGTATATTATAAAAGTAATTGATATAAAGTGATTTTATATGCTTAAATCTGTTTTAAATATAAGAGGACTATTAATTTAATTCTACACTAGGATTTTTAAATAGGATTGTGATACATTTTGTTTCAGGGTGTATGTCCTACAGCTCAAAGAGCAGCTGTGTGTGCAGGTGTTGAGCTCCCAGTATATGATATAACCAAAAGGAATCTCATTTTATCCGGTGTCATTGAGGATGGTGTTTTTAATCATTTTGTGTAAGTTGGAGTTTTAAAATTGAACTTAATTGTGTAGTTCATTTTGTAAAAAAAAAAATATTTTTTATATTTCTGTTTTAAATATTTGACCAGGGGTGATCAACCTGTGGCACAGAAGAGTTACCACAGTGGCACATGAGGACTTTTTGAAAAATTAAAAAAATCTGAAAAATAATGTTATCTTCAGAAACTTATCAATTGCTTAGGAGAATGGCACTGCCTCACACCAGTTCAACAATGCATTAGACGGTCTTGGTCCAATACACCAATGGTTTTAATCACTGTGTTTCGGTGCATTGTCCATTGGCATGATATGCGAATGTGACACTGTTTCCATGGCTCAGTTGATTCTAATCAGCTGAGCAAGATTTTAAGCTTTTTAAAAAATTTCTTAAATTTTGATGTTGAGGATTGTTTCAAATTTTTATTTTTTATTTTTACTGTATCCATGAGTAAACCTTTGTCCTTAAAAAGAAAATATGAAGAAATTGCAATTTGTAATTTTAATACTGTGGGAAGAGCAATTTTTGTCTACTGATCAAAATACTTCTGAACCTGTTTGATATGTGGAAGCTTAATCTGGGCCCACATTTGAAAATAACTGCATAGTGATTTCTTCAGCAAATGGCTGACTTTCCAAAAGATGTGCATTTACAAGATTTTTGAATTTCAGGTAGTGTGTTTTAAAATACCTGGAAGAAAATAAACAGTCCAGTGTGTGCTTGCTACTCAAGAATGTGTGAAGATTGGCTTTTTGAATATAGCCTGTCTCACTGGTATTATGGGACTTTAAATTTTCTGTTACAGGGAAATAATAGTATTTTGCCCTACCCTAGTTAGTGGTTTATCTTCTTTTGTGAGAAAACTTTTGCTTTTTCGTTGCAACTCTGGAGGAAAAAGGTTAACATGTTTCACTTTAATGCTGAAATAAGCTACCAAAGTCAATGATACTCCGAACTATGACAGATTTAAAAAAAATTTACATCTGTTTTGCTGGATTCATTTACAGTTATATTTAATTATTTTCAAGGAGATAAAAAAAAATTGATTTTTCACAAATTCTTTTTTGGTTTCTTTGCGAAATATTAGTTGTTCCCTACTTAAAATTCCGATTTGAAGTTATTGACATACAGCAACATACTATACTAATAAGCAAAAATGAGGAACTTGCATCAACTATAAATGATTCAAATTTACATCATTTGGCTGTCAGATGTTGTAGATTTGTATCAATATTTGTTTGTGAGCAAAGGTTTTCTATTATGAATATAATAAAATCAAAATATCATTCAAGATTAACTAATATCTATCTAAAACACAAAATTTTGTATGCAATTTCAAGAACTAATCCTTATGTAAATGACTTGGTTTTAAAAAAAAAGCAAGTTAAAAGCCACACAAAAAAAGTATGATTACTTGGGATTAAATATTTCCAAAGTTATTTATTTTTATTTCATACCTAACTTAACTGACTGAAATTTTATATGTAACACATCAATCAATAACTCCCGAGACTAACCCAGAGATGGCGCTCGTAGTAAACCAGTAACCAGGTCTTTCTAGAGTACTAACCTTTGCTTGAAACATGTCAAAATTTTAAGTCGATCGGACCAGAAACAGCTGAGTTATCGAGGTTGGAGTAAAGTCGTTTTGTAGTTTGTTTAAAAAATGGAAAAAACCGAGTTTCGTGTTCTGATAAAACATTGTTTTTTAATGGGTAAAAACACCGTGCAAGCGAAACAATGGATTGAAAAATGTTACCCGGACTCTTGTCCATCAAAAGCAACGATTTGTCGGTGGTTTGCCGAGTTTAAACGTGGTCGTACTGACACAAATGACGCGGAACGCTCGGGTAGACCTGTGGAAGCCGTTACACCGGAAAATGTGAGTGAAGTGACAAAAATTATAATGAAAGATCGAAAAGTGAAGCTCCGTGAGATTGCTGAGATGACACAGATATCATATGGAAGTGTATTTACTGAAAAAGGTTTTTTCCAAGTGGGTGCCGCGATTGCTTTCGATGGAACAAAAACAGCAACGAGTCGATGATTCAGAAAGCTGTTTATCGCTATTTACTCGCAACAAAAAGATTTCTTGCGAAAAAAAATTTGGGGGAAAAAAAAGAATTGGAAAAGCATTTGAACGATTGTATCACCCTAAAAGGTGATTAACAAAAGGTGTTATGTTGATGAATAAAAAAAAATTTGCAAAAAAAATGTTGTTTTCAATGTTAGACTCGGGAGTTATTGATCGATGTGTTATTGACAATAAAATCTAACTTTAAACTTTTGATTTATTTTTTATACATCTACTACTCAAACTTGCTTAAAAAAAAAAAAAGATGTGATATTTGCAAAAACTGCATAATCAGCTTATAAATAGCACTTTTTCTTCTATCTATCTATATATATATAATTATTTTTTCGAAAGTCAAAAGTGACACGATTTCATTTTGTGCAGATAAATTGCACTCTTCTAAAAAAGGCCTGCCACCCCTGTCTTAGATCATCAAATGAATCATTTAATTCTTATATTTCATGTTTAAATATCCATGTATGTTATTGCAGATTATTAATTCCATGTAAATATATAAATGCAATTAAGTGCGAAGGTTTGAAATTGTGATTAAAAGAATTTTTTTTTTAAAATTGATTTCTACATTGTCACAAGTTATTTTTCTTTTATAATATTAAATGTTCTTTGAAGAGAGGGGTTTAAAATGTTTTATATCATGGTGAAGTATTCATTCTGCTTTTATATTTTACATTAGAGTGCATATATTGTCTTTGTTTAGGATGCTGTGCTTATATTTCATTTAAAAATAAAAAGGTTTCAAAAAGTACTTTTCTATATATTCATTATGCATATATGGAATGTGGTAGCTAAATTATGTGAATTATTAATTTTTAATCTATATATTACAGATCTAGTTTCACAGCCGGGTTAGCTGGAGCAATAGCATCTACTCCTATAGATGTCGTTAGGGTATGATTTTCTCAATTTATATATGTTTAAGTTGAAACTGTTGTGTTTAGGAAAAGTAAAATGTGATTTATTTCTTCAAAATAAGTTCTTAATTAATATAAAAATATTATACATAATTAAGTTATGATGAAATGAAAAAAATTGTGTTTAATTTTATATATCTGTATTTTTTTCAGACTAGACTAATGAACCAAAGAAAACTGCGAACTGCTCTTGTAAATGGTGCTCGTGTGGAGGTCCTTTATACTGGTTCTTTTCACTGTGCTCTTCATGTATGTTTTTTCTTTAACATAGTCCTTTTTTAACATTAAAGATTGAGTAATTAATATACTAATATAATGGTTTCATTCATATTACAATTAATAGAGAAGTATTAAAGCAATTATAAAATTGATGCAATTGTTTTAATATGATATTTGTTACATTTCAGACTGTACAGACAGAAGGCATTTTAGCTCTTTACAAAGGTTTTGTGCCAACATGGGTCAGATTAGGACCTTGGAACATTATAGTATCCTTTTATTAACAGTTCCTGTTGTTAAGATGTTCGATTCTTGTTATTCATATATAAATTTCAAAATCTTAATTTAATACTCTGTAATGATTTATAAGTTACTTAAAATTTATTTTATTACAGTCAAAATTTTTTTTTTTTTTTTTTTTTCCTTTTCAAATATTTCCCCCACTGTTTTATTGTAAAGCCCATTTTTATGAATTTTTTTTGTGCGATCTTTTTAATGTGATGTGTTCAAGTTAATCGAAATGCACAGTATAAATATAAAGTAATTAAAAAAAGTTATTTAAAAAGAAGGTAACAGATGCCCTATCATATATTTACATCATCATGTTACAAAAAATATGTTTGCATCACAAATTTTATTACATTATAGCCTGGCCTCTATCACATGCTTCCCTTCAACTTACACTTCAGAGACTTAAAATGTATTTTTTTGAGATCTTTATCTATTTTGTAAGAACTTTAAAATTCCAGAATAAGAGCTTCGATTTTGTATATACAGCAACATATGCTAGCATCAAATCAAACAACAGTCTTCAAAAAAACTAATTGCATTCTACATTGTATTGCAAAAAATGTCAAGATTGTAAGAGGCTTCTTCAAGTGATGAAAGTAATTTTGAACCAGTTGTCCCCCAAAAAATCTTCTTTCTTGACTGCAAAGAATAAATTGTTATAGTTATATTTTGAAATTTCTATCTATATAGTTAATATATAAGATATTTAAACATTTTTCCTATGTTCATTAATTTTTTCCTTGTTTGAAAAACCAATTACTAGCTATATCGGGAGGTTATATTTTCAGTATGGAACTTATTTATATGATTTCTATTATTGTATACAATCTTTTTTAAACAATGCAATTTATAGCTCCTTTGAAGTTTTAGAATATTTTTTATGATGTCCTTACCTCCTGCACAAAAACAGGTTTGAATGTACTCTCATATTATGAGATACAGAATTGTTAGAATATTATGTTCTTGTAAGAATTATGTTATTTATGATAAAAAAAATTTCACATAATGTCACATCATTGCCTTTGAAAATTTTTAATTTATTAAATAAGTTTACCATTTTATTTCATTTTTGTATTATAAATCATTCAAGTAAAAATGATGGGTTAATAGTTAAAAAGTTCCAAGTTGGGTTGAATTCCTGCTTCATTCGTAATAATTTTTACTTTATATTATAATAAGGAGTTTAAAATATCTAAATCTGGACTCGAAAATTTGGTTCTAAATTAACTGTGCATTTCTCTTATACATCATTAAATCAAACAAAACTTTTAAAGACTTGCATATTTTATCCGTATTACTGATTAATGTTTATATATTTTTAGAATTTAGAGTAAGTATTTTGCAATCTCTTTCCCAAGAAAAAAGTTGGGTTAAAAATTTCAAAATGGTTTGTAATATTTTTAGAGTTATATAAAACACTTTGCAAAAAAATGTGTCTGAAGATGTATGATGACATAAAGTTGCCTTTTGCAATGAAGTGATGTTTTTTTTTTTTTAATTTGAATAAAAATCTTTGTAAGTAAAATTTCTTAGGTAATTTATTAATGGTAAACTCTTAATTGAGTAATCTGGAATTTTTACATTAATGCAATCACTTTTACAGGTAGAAGTGTAAACACGAGTATATATTTATGTAATATCAAATGATTCTGATGTAATATTAAAGTGTTATATGATGCCTTAACTCAATCCTAGTTTTTCATTATGTATGAACAGATGAAGCGTTTATACTGAGGATTCAACTGTGCTTTTATTCATCCTTGCTAATTTAACTTAATGCATAGAAACATTTTTTGAAGTTCATGGCCCAAGCTTAAACTGCTCTTCGCTTTTATCGTTGAAAATTTTTGATGTTGGATTGGAGAGTTTTCTGAAGTGTTTGCAGTATTAGATATTTTTGTTAAAACTATTTTAGAGTCAAATCTTGTTTTATTTATTTTGTTTTGTTTACAAAAATATCTATTTTCAGCAAATTTTCTGAAAGTTTATACACATATACTGTAAATATACCTTTCTCTACGTATACACTTTGTTTTATTTCATCTTCCCAAATGTGATAAAATGGCATTGGTTAATAAAAGTTTTATTCTAGTGGATTTTTTTTTATCTTGCTTTTGAATTTTATTTAAATTACAAAAAAAATTCTAACATTGGTAGTAACTCCTTCATACAAATAAACACATTTATTTGTTTATATTTAATATATAATAAGTTATTTGCAGTAAAAGAATGAAAGCCATTTCTTATTTTCACAAATGGTTGAAATATAAATTTCTTTTTAAAATCCTATTTATCATCTGATGTTAGATAAGAAGTATAAAATGATTCAGTACTCCTAGTTCCTTATATTCAAATCTGAAATCTTTAATTTGATTTAAATTATTTTCTACTGTGTTAAGAGTTTTTATGAATAGATATGAGAAAGGTTGGCTACATTCATAAAAGTGTATGTATAATAAATTCATTGCTGAATCATAGTTTTAAAGTACCTTTTAAGGTAATTTGATGTATGGGGTTTGATATAAGTCAGATTTAAAAATATTATATTTGTAAAGAGGGAAAAATTGGTTTGCAATATTTCGTAGATAAATTAAGACCAGGCATATCTAAAGAATTTAAAACTTCTGGGAGAATTTTTTTCCCAAGATGTTATAGAGTAATATTTTATCACAGAATAAAATATATCCATATTTTTTTTTTTTTACTTTGGTAAAGGAATTTTTTTGACTGTTCAATAAATAAATACAATTCTTAATATAATTTTATAAGAAAAAAATTATACTACCTGAATAACACAGCATAGGAAATAAAATCAGCGAATATGAACAGAAAAAAAGAATAAACGTTAATTTTGTGTATGAAAATTCATGTATTGTAATTCAAATTTCTTATTGAATCAGCTGTATAATGGTTATGTTTGCTGTTTTGTGTTTCAAATGTGCGACTCTACAAATTGGATTACATTCTGTGATAAAAGACAAATGGCTTAGGAAATTATGATCAGTTGGTTTGTTGCGCTGTTTTGATTTAAAAACGACACTTTTGTTTATATTTTCAATTTATCCTTTTCTTAAGATAAGGAAAATGCAGATAAGTTTAAAGGTAAGCTAAATATGCATCCAAAAACAATGCAAAAGCAGATTTTGAAATGTTATTCAGAGCAATGAATTGCATATTTATAAAGAAGGGGGAATGACACAGTTAATAATTTTAATTCTCATTGCAGTTACCAAAATTGGTATTGCTCTTAATGACTCAAAATATGTGCTAAATTATGGTATTGCTTTAAAGTAGTTAATTAGCTTCTAAAGCAGAATTTTCCAATTATCATTGATTTTTTTTTCTCTGAGAGCACCTGATATCTCTTTTTGTTTTTGAAATAAGTAGAATTGATGAAATTCTGCTACAGAGTTTTTGAGTAATGAAAATTTTAAAAAATGGTTTATGTACCTTGATGTTAGAAGAGTATTTCTAAGATTTGATGACAAAAATTTTGTTCGTGACGCTTTTTGAAACAATGTTAAACGGTAGATAGCTTTTATTTATTTCTAATAACATGGGGGGGGATGAAATATTGTTCAGATATTAAGTGTAATTAGAGAAGGAAAAAAATATTTCAAAACTTTTATATCGTCGGATTCCTTTTGTCATAAAATCATTAAATTTTAATGTAATGCTATTCCTTCTAATAGTTAAAAAAATATTTACACGATTGAAGATCGCGGAGTCTTAACGAGTTATAACAGCCATTTTAAAATACATTGGTGTCCAAAATTTTGGTCACAAAATCTGCGACAACTGGAGAAATATTTAAATTATTGCAACGAAAGTTCATACAAAGAGGTATAAATGTGGGAGAAAGCATATGGGAACCTAACAATGTGTATAAAAGGTCACTAGTTAGTTAATATAAAGGTTATTAAGAACACAGTCAAATCATGATGCGCATTAATATCTCGGCAAAGGCACGTCTGATATGGAGTATGGCTACCGTGCACTACAATACAAGCTTTACGACGAGCCGTCACAGTGTTAATGAAGGTGGTGTGGAAGTTCAGAGAGGGGGGGGGGGAGGGCCAGCTCAAGTATCGTCCTCGTCACCTGACTGAGGCTCAAAATTAAGAAATCCGTCGCCAATAGCCCTCGTGTTGCTTCCAGTGCGACCTTAATAAAACGGCATCAAGAAAACCTACTGACATGTAAACTCTGAGTGGCCTCGCATTACTGCCCATAAAAATAAATTATGGTCCTGCAAGACCTCGGAAGAATCTCACATAGACTTCAAGGACCGTCTTTATACCGTTGTCGATGACATTATCCACATCAAAGATACAGTAGTGCACGATTGTCCAACCTGATGCCTCTCCAGTCAGTCAGGATTCTTCTACTACCCAAATGATCAATGTCCCTTATACTGAAGAAATGATAAAGCTCCACGTGATGACTCGCCTAGAATCACTCTTGTGTGCTGAATCTCGATTCATTAGTGAAAAGAACACTCCCAATCCTTTGTGTATCCAAGAATGATGTGTGTTCGGTTTCATGACAAATGGGCCGTGTAAAGCGCTCAAAAGGGAGACACCGTAAAGAAGGCGTAAATGGGTCTCTGCGAAGTGTCTGTATATTATTTGTCTGGAAATTCTTATTCCAATAGGAGCTCCCTGCGTATGATGCAAGCATTGCATCTTCGCAGAAAAGACCCAGAGCAGCGCTCGGACACTCATATGTTCACTTTCCAGTCCTAAAAAGACTGCGAGCGCATTGAAGCAATTCATTAGTGAAATCCTGCTTAATTTTCAAAATTCAGGACTTCACATCTATAAGTGGCAATGTCCCATGGTCAAAATGGACCTCGCGTAATACTGTCGATCACTTTCAAAATTTTTAATTTTTCGAAAACTTGAAAATTTAAACACTTTTCCAATTGTAAACAACTAAAATCATCATCTTTCTAAGGAAATAACAGTTTTCTCCACCAGGTGTCGCTATTGGAGCATAGTTGCAAATTGCTCAATTCTTACTTTTCGACTCATTCTCCTCGCGTTTAAAATCTCCCTTAATTTTAAATAGCTAAATTTTCCTTTAAATTGGTTTCGGAACGGCATTTCTTTTTAATTCAATAGTTTAATTTTTTTTTTTTATAACCTCTCAAAATCCCGCGGACAACAGCTTTCTCGAAGTCGCTTTCGTCTTCGAACTGATGTCCCGCCCCCTAATCTATTCCCTGCCCACCGTTATATATGCTTCTTAGCTTACGGCTACAGCATCCAATGGCAGTGCGCGCTTTCGTAACTTTAATTTCCAACTCTGTTTCGGCAGTTCCTCACTCTGCCGAACGCCCAGGCGCTTGTTGCCTTGGTCCTAATTACGATAGCTTTTTACAATTCTGATAAACTTTAAATAATTATGCTCTTTTACTTATAAATTATGATGAGAGGGTAAGTTTTTAATTTTTAAAATAGGTACCTCGTAATTTTAGCCGTTACCGTTACCGTATTCCAGTAGCAGCAGCAAGATCACAATTTGGTTCTGTAGCCATTGTCTGCGTATGTCGTCGTGCATTCAATGCGAAGTTGCGATCCTGTGCAGATATCGTCGTTCTTGGACGACCTAGGCTGGGCTTCTTGGTGATAGTACCATTTGTTTGAGATATTGATTCCACAATTTGGATGCCACTTGTAACCATCAAGTCACATCCACTTGAGACTGCACAGTTTCAAGCCTCCCGTCGACTTTCCATTCCATTGAATCATCTAAACTATTATGAAAATTCATTATCACTACAATCAGCCAAACTTCTGTAGTTTTAACGCAATCTTCACAACGCGGACAAAATTCACAGATGCTTATCCCCAGGTTACCCTAGCGATTCTTCTCTAATTTCGACCCTCCTTGCCAACCAATTCTTGTCTCTCTCTCCCCCCTCCGTCTAGACCACAGATAAATCTTTTTTGGCGCAAGAACCAGAACCACATCTGGTTCTTGCGCCAATAAACTTCAAATTCACTTGCTCCCAGATGCTTAAACGGTCAAATTTCTTACTGTGCTACAAAACCAACGCTAAACACCGTTTATTCCAAACTGGATGCTAACATTGTG
Source organism: Nephila pilipes (assembly GCA_019974015.1). NCBI lineage: Eukaryota > Metazoa > Arthropoda > Arachnida > Araneae > Nephilidae > Nephila > Nephila pilipes. The sequence continues at coordinate 47,283 of BMAW01027187.1, read as the reverse complement.
CTATCTGTTCAAAATATATACAATACAAAAGTTTATCAATAGTACTGGTAGTTGCTAAGAATTACAGTGAAAAACGGGTTTATGTCCTAGATTTTGGACACCAGTGTATTTAATTATTGACTTGCTTATCACGCGGTTTGAATAAACTAGGAAAATATTGGAATCGTTTGCCCAAATTAGTCACTTGATATAGTAATTTCCTTCCAAATCTCTGGGTGGCCGTGGTAGCCCAGCTATCACGTTCGCAGAATCGCAGCCGGTGTTATTTTCGACGTGGAGACCTGATGAAATTGGAAGAATAATTAATCGATTCTCGATTTACTTCTAAGAAAAATAGGTTTCCTTAATGGTACTTTTTTTTTTTAGGGGGAGGAAGGGGGCTCTAAAAGTCAACTTAATCCGTGAAATCATTAACTAGTTCCCTTTCAATCATTAAGAGTGATACCAGCCTTTTTATTCTATTGGAATAAGAATTGTGAATTTTTTTTTTTTTTTTTTTTGACAAACGAGTCTATTTAATCTCATAAGGGGGGGTGGAGATTTTGTACAAATCTATATAAAGAGCACTCAATAGAGACGGGAATTTCTTATCACGATTTTTTGTTTTTTGTTTTTTTGCAATATGTTGTTGATTAAAAAAGTTTGAATTTTTTTTTTTTAATTTTTTTTTATGGTTTATATTCTTTGAAACAGCTGCATCTCCTTATACAAATATAAAAACTAAATATAAATATTGTAATATATTTTCTCATTAATTTTGTATGTAAGTTTTAAATGTAAATTAATAAAAATGCTTGATTGAACATTTTAAGTTATTCAAAAATCTAAAATTTTAATTAATGAAAAAAAATTGAAAAATGCTATATCACTAGAGTTACCTATAAACGATGAAACACAATATAAAGATTTATGAAATTGTGAATTATAATTTATAAATCTGTTCCTGTAAATCAAATCTGCACTTCTAGTTTAAATTAAAACCATTAAGCAATATTTTTGAATAATTAGCTATCAGTTTCTAGGAAATAGTAGAAAGTTCTATTGAGGTTGTCAATAAAAGTTTTTTTTTTTTGGTAAAAAAGTAAAAAAAAAATAATGCATCTGATTTATAAAATTAATTCAAAATTAAGGCTTAGGTTTTCTATGGGAAAACTGAAAGTTTATGGCTGACTAAAGACTAAAAACTCGTATGTGTATTGTGGTTAACAAAATAATATACTATAAGTTAATAAGTATATTTATTTCTCAAAATTGAAAATTACAAATGTACACATTCTTGTTCACAGGCGTCAGTAATAAAACATCACAGTTCAGGCAAGTATAAAGAGTTTATATTTAGAAAAACCTATTGTATCCAGATACTGATAACAGATCCACTACCATCAGAGTGAGAAGAATGAATACTGATAGTCCAATCGTCAGAATCACTGTTGATGATCTGATGGTCACTCCAAACAGCTTTGACTAAAAAAGCGTAAGAGAATGAGGGTTTTCTATTTAAATCTGAAAAATTACGAAGTTAAATGCATCTAGAAGTAATGAAATTTAGGAAAAAAAATTGCCTTGGATTGTCAAGTGGCTTTGGTCAACTCTTATTTGTCATATTTATACATATTAGAAAGATATTAGGGGATGATTGAAATCAAATTATGTTCATTCTGGATTTTTCATCGATAACGATTTTGCTAGAATTTTGTTTAATTGTTAAGAATATTTGCTAAATGAAATAGAATTGAATGTGCTATTTTTCTTATTTCGAAGAAAATTAAGAGAAAAAAAATTTAATGTATAAATTAATTAAAAAGGAAAATTTAAAAGTGTGTTATTGGATATAACTTATTGTTTTTCAGATGTCATGTTGAAAGTGTTCTTCATTGAAAGTGTCATTGTGCATCAAAGCTTTATTTAATGTATACAATTGTTTCTTAAATGTGATTTATTTTGAAGAAAGTGACTACACTAAACAAAGAAATCCGCAAATTGAGAAATGAAATTTTATCGTTTCATTGCGTACCTCTATGTTATTAGGTTATAAATGAAATGCAAGTTGTTATTATTAATAACACTTGCAATAATTATTGTCAGATAAATAAATCAAAATTAAATTGTTAGACTAAAATCGGCAATTTAAAGGAATTCTAAATATTCGGTTACCTGGGCGAAAGACTTCTGTCTTAAGAGGTGGTGGTCCAAAAAGTTTGAATTTGATTATGAGTTTTTCATTCATATTTAAAATTTTTGGAAAAATGTGCCTGAAACTAATAAGAGGTACATAAAATTTCTCTGTACAGATTGTAAAAAAAATTGTTTCCAATTACTTGTTTGTTTTTTCTGTACCTTATTTTTCCCACTACATTTTATGCGCCATTTAATCTTGTTCTAAATCGGTTCTGTGATTTTTTAAACAATAAAGACATTTTTAATCTCTTAATGTTTCGAAAACAATAGTCGAAAAGTTCATTTTTTAAAATCCCTGCAGGAGGCCGCATACATCGGTATGCCTTAAATACTTTTGAAAATGAAAATATAAATATCAATAGTTTAAAAGCTTACTCTGAGAGAAGCTCCAGTCACAAACAAAACAAACGAATCCAATTCCAACATAGAACTTGTTTGATAGCCGAATACTCTCATTTCGAACGATATCTGCTTAAGTTTGCTTCCTGTTCGAGTGAGTCTAGCTGCCTGAAATGGACGATTTGAATAAATTTAAGAACATTTTATTCCAAGGAATGAAATTTGAGGAAATTTGTTATATATTCAATAAAGTTGAATATTAAAATTTTCAAAAATGTAATTGCATCAATATGGCTAAAAATAAATTCATTTTAATGTAATGTTATCGATTTATAATTAAGTTGTTAAAATAGCAACATTAGCTTTAGATTTATTTTATTTTTAAGATATATACAGAACGATAGCATTTTGTGCAACAATAAATTAAAACAAAAACACAATATAGTAGTTATTCATTTTCATTACTCATTATGATTCAAAGAGGAACATTTTAACTCTTTCTCTCTAATCGTAAAGTAGAGAACTTTGAGTCCCGATTTCATCAAAGATTCGTTGTGCAGAATAAAAGGAACCTCAAAATCCCGACGTGGAAGTAGGATGAATGAGGTTTTCGAGTCAGCCTCAACATCTGATTGTGATTCGAAATACCGCCATCAGCACTCCGTTGCCTTTTATTTTTGCTTTGATATTACAAACATTCATAAATTAATTTAGAATGGGGTTTTCTTCTAAAATTTGGCTGATTTTTATTAAATGTAATACAAATTAAACAGAATTTGCTGTGAAATATGAAGGAGATAAGAATATGCTTATATTTATTTAATATCTGAAAAATGAAGCTATTTCAAAAAGAAATAACCTTTCGTCTGATGAATAAAAATAATATTCTCTGTTAGAAAACTACTGATTTATTTATTTATTACTTTTTTCGTCCCATAAATGATTCATACATCTAACTGTAGAATTAAAAGAGGCCTTAATATATATATATATATATATATATATATATATATTAGTGTTAGTTACATTTAATTGAACTATGGCACAAGAGTCGAATATAAATAATCATTCGTTACAATACTAGATGAAGAAAAACCCCACCTTCTCTCAACATATTGCACTTATAAAGGAAAAATTTTGAGCTAGCGTCTGTCAGGTTTCTCCCTTAATTGCTCACATTCGAAAATGACTAGAAAAAATAAAAGACTTATCTATATATACACTCTGATTCTTAGATTTATTCTACCTTATACCTACCCAGTTTAGGGTTTTGCAGCAAAAGAACCAAATTATTAAACTAGAAAAATCCTCAAATCCCATCATTAGACAAATATTTGATGTTAATTGATTCATGAGAAATTCTTATTTCTATAATACAACTAATTTCCTATCTATCAGAATCCTCAAGCATAAAAAATTACATTTAAATTCTTTGAAAACATCTCAAATATCTCAAGAATAGATCATTACAAGATATTCCAAATTATAATCCTGATGCCAATATTAAAAGATCTCGAAATATCCTTCTTAATATCAAATTTTGGTTCTTCCTCCGAACTACTGATCAGATATGCTGTTACCTCATTGGATGGGAGCATTAATTAGAACACATCCTCTCCTGCAAAGCTATCAATGTACTGCTACACTTAATTCTCTAATTAAATTTCTTAAGCTAAATGTTTTGTTTTTTTTCTCAATTGTCCTTTTCCCTTTTAAAATGTTACGTAAACATTCTCCATTTTTTTCATAAAACATGTAGTTCTGGACAAAGTTAACCCGAAGCAATGCTCAAAAATCTGCCAGATTCGGATATTAAAAGCTGCAAAGCTTGTGCCTCTGGAAGTCCATCAAGCATATATCACATGTTAATTAGTTAATTATCGTTAGAGCCCCTAGGTTCCAATCACAGCCATATATATATATATATTCACTCTAATGTTTATAAGAACGAAATCCAACAATATATATATAGTAAAGAAAAAACATTATGAAATAATCATAATGGATAAGAGTAGTGTAGACTTTGAAGATCAAAATGATTGGAGCTATCATGAAGAATTTTTATCATTTTTGATGTTCCACAAGGATTTACAAGTTTATTCAAATTAATAATATAATTTTTAGTAAACAATGTGTACAAATAATGGAATGAAACGCGATTTTAACAAAATAATAATAATAATAAATGGTTATTTCCTGCAAAATTTTTCTCTATTAATTCGCGTTTCGAAGGGATTAACAATTTCTGAGTGAGTGAGCGAGTGAAAGTAGAGATTTATGGCGCAAGAGCCGAATTGGACTATATTGGTCAAACAGTATGTATCTGTGATTTAGGGGGAAAGGTAAGAATTGGTTGACTTGGAGGAAGGGGTCGAATATATAATACATTCTTTAATATTAGTACTATTTAAGTAAAAAGAGAAGGAAAAAAAATGATGAAAAAATAAAAATTTGTTATTCCCTTATACAAATAAATATTGCTTTGAATGTTGTAAAATTTCAAACAGGTTCAATTATAAGTCCTATGATGATTAACTAAGTATGTAAAGGAGTAGTAAATATTATATCGTAATATGACTTCGCGATTATTAAAATATTGTTTTAAATACTATGTTCTATGGTGTTGATATTATTATTTTAGGCATTTTTTTTAAATTAGCAAAAAATTCAATTATGAATGTAGTTTTATGAATAATTAATAAAAAAAAATATTTTTCAACGATCTTCCTGTTTATTTTCGGTTTAGTCGGTGTTTATTTCTTTGATTAAAGTAACTATAATCGATTTCAAAATCCACAATACATGTATAAAGTGATTGTAAATAAAATCGAAAGAATTAAAATTTCGTTTAATTTGTAAGAGAAAATTTAAAAAATTAAGTGTTGGGAATTCCGCTCATCACATGCTTTTTTTTCGTAACCCTTTTCGCAGACATGAGCTTCCCATGCTCCTCTGCGAAAGGAGAAGTTAGTTTTGCAAACATGTTTTGTTCGGATTAGATTAGGCGCGCAATCGCTAGTGAAATAAACGGTGACTTGTATATAACTGATATATATTTATGTATATAACTGATATATAACTTGTAATTTAAGAGAGTAAATGTAGTAATATAGAAACTTAATTGCGTTCGTACAACGTTTTCGGCAAGTAACAATTTAGAGATGCTCTCCGGCAACATCCACAGATCGAATCCGGGACTTTACAGGTAAGATTAAATTTTCTCTTACATTTTGATTGTTTTCGTTACATAGAATCAAAAGTAAGAATATTCTATATATAGTGCTAATTTATAAATATTTTAGAAAAGTTAAATTATAATATATATCAATGAATAATTTTTTTTGTTCTTTAAAATTATAATTGCACAAGATGTAAATCATTACAATACATGAAATTTAAAATATATCAGAACGGCAACGGAAAATGTATCAAAGAGCATAAACTGATCCATAAAAGAACACATGAAAATCGTCTGCAATTTAAATATGAACAAAAGTATGTATTGCCACACATACTGTCAATTTTTTTAATGTATATCTTGATGCATTATCATTGGTGTACTGATTTAATGTCACCAGCTTGATGTAATGTCATTGCTACTTCTTTAGACTGATTGGTTCCTTATTGTGCATTACATAATCCAAATACCGGGG
>BMAW01027187.1:27139-38839 GCA_019974015.1 Nephila pilipes | reverse complement strand
CCAACGATGATCGTGAAACTCAAATTTCGTTTGCATTGGAAGTCTCTTTACGAAAATAAAACGAAGTGGGGAAAAGAAGTAGTATCCATTCTCAACTATTGTTGCCATGGTTACAGACGGCAGCGGGGGAAAGATATGTGACCTTGAAGCTCCTATTGTAAAGTAACGTAACGTTACGTTACTATAGTTATCATCAGCATCTGAGCGTCAGCAACAAGAAAACATCTGAAAGATTACGAGTCTTTCAAAATACATAAATCCGTAAAGTAGATAACGCGCTACCTGTGGTTAAGAACGAAGTTTTTCACAGATATTAAAAAACAAACAAACATTTAAACCAATATTAGATTTTATCAATAAGCGATCCAAAATTTCTTAAACCAAAACTACCAGCATTTCTCAGTGCTCAAAAGGCAGCGCACTTCTTTGAAATTTTTTTTGAATGCATTAACACAGGCCTTGCAATTTCTTACTGCAAGTTTATTCTTTCGCAAAACTTCACCCAAATTAAATTTCTTCTTTTAACCACGTTTTAATTTTAGTTTTTATTAACGTCGCACTAGAAGCAACACACAGGCAATGGACCTCGTAATTTTGAACTTCGGTCAAGTGACGAGGACGACACCTGATCCGGCACCCCCTTCCTATAACTTCTCCCTTTTTGGAGGACTTTGGGCTCCCGACAGATTTAACGTGCATCAGTCCCAGCTACACGGCGGGTCTTTGGTAGTCAAGGATCGAATCCGTGGCTGAACGAAAACCGCCGGTCACGAAACCGAAAGCATGACCACTGGGCTACCGCGGCCACCTTCCCTTAACCACAGTTACATTGTGTTGCGTGTTTGTAATTAGGTAATTATTTTTAAGACTTTAAACATCTTTGAAATTAATTTAATGCTTTTTTTTCCCGTTGCTTTTAGACACAGCATTAGATGTGAATATCGGATAACAAAAAATTACGGAGGAAAAAAAATTATGCTTATGGAGGCGCATTACTTTTCAATTAAGCCTCGGGAGTCAGTATACATATGAATCAGATGCTTAAAAATATATTTAGGTCGTTCTAACAACCCTGAACCCCCGCCCCCCCTAAGATTTTGATGCAAAAAGTTAGAATATACTTTTCTATGTTCTCCACTTTTTCAGTTGTATGTTAACTGTAACAAACAGTGTTATTTTAACATATTTTATTAAAAAGGCCGATCTTTAAGGATTTAAAAAAAAAAAACGTTTCAAATTCAACTAGTTATGTTAATTAGTTGAATTTGAAACACTTTTGGATTTTTTGAAGTAGTAATCGTACAAGTTCGAAGTAGTACAAGTCGGGAGACATTTTTCCTTCTCAGTTTTAATCCCTTGTTATAGCAATAAAGTATCATATTTTGAAAAAAAAAAAAAAAAAAAAAAAAAGTAAACATTTCTATAATAAAAATGATATGTTTCTGTGTTATTTTCAATAAATGTAATCTTACCTGAATGAATGGTACTAGGAGAGCAACGAACCAGAGAATAGTGAACAAAACTCTATAACTTATCACAGTTGATTCTTGCCTTCTATTTAAAAACAGCAAAGCCGTTCCTAGAAGCATAAGCAATAATACAAATAACTGATCAGTTTACAAGAAAACTTGGTAAAAAACTATACTTATTTCTTAAGAAAATTTGATTTATTGATTTAAGGTATATACTATATTCTGAATATGTAACAGCTTATACTGGTACTTTCTTTTCCAATAAGAGTTTTATATCAAGCCAGGAATCACGTAGTATCTAATTATTAGCTATCTAGCCGAAATTTCATTCCGAACAATACTACGAACATAACATATTAAGAGTAAAAAAAAAATGTTGGATCCAGAAGAAAGTAGGTGCTTAAAGGCATATTAAGAAATTGTTTTGTCTATGTCATTATATGCAAATGAGTAAATGATGTCAGTAAACAGGTGACTTACAACGCCACTAAGGACCCTTTAAAATGTTCTTCCAAAACACGTCATTTTGATTCTAAATAGCGAGTTTATATTTAATCTATATGTTTGAATATTAAATTGCCTTTGAGGAAAAAAACGACACCATTTGAACAGTTGAAAGCCTTTGAGAAGGGTTGCGTCGTAGAAATGCAAATAGGTGGATGGGTAATCTGTCAAATTGAGCATAATATCGTTCGCACTGATGTTAGTTTCACGCTGTTGGCGGAATTAGATACATTGAAGTTATTACTCACGACAGGTAGGCTCAGCAAAAGCTACACAGATTACAAGTAGGAAAGATCAAAGAATTGTCCGGAAAGAGCAAAACACACTAATTATCACAATTACGGACATAATACGAACAGTGATACCCTCTCTGCATCCTCCTGTAAGTGCCAATACCATGAACACACAGCTATATGCTCCTGGATTGCTTGCAGATTGATTATTATGGATATCGTCTTTGACACCACAGCAATATCGGCATAGACTACAAAGGTGTGATGGAAGAACAGCAGGGAGCTGTGCGGAATAGCAGCGGGTCATCTTTATTTATGAATTTCGGTTTGTCTTGGTGTGGAAGATAACTATACCCGTCTGCGGATACAATGTGATAAGCGCCGCAATGGACGATTTGCTGTTACTCGTCACACATCCAGACTGCGAAGTATAATGGGTATACGGTGTGATTTTATATGATGCCCGATCATCGTTGGCTTTCATCAGAACTATTTTTAGCTCCAAGGTATGTTTGCGAGTCCTTAGAACAGTGATAATTTCTTTTGTGAACACCGATCCTAACCCTCATTTTTAACAACACAACACTTGCGTTCATACTGCTGCCATCTCAAGAGCTTGCTTCGCATCCATAGTTATTATGCCATGTTCATCAATATGGCCAAACATGTCGCCCATCGAAGTATTATAGGATGCTGCAGGTCGTTCATTACGACCCCTCCATTACCACAAAATGTGCAGGATCTACATGCCAATCTATGTGGGATGAGTTGAGTCAAGTATCTGTTAAGAGTGATTACGACTCCATAACACGATGTGTGGCAGATTGCATTAGAAATAAGGACGATCGAACGTACTATTGAGAGTTGTAATGATTTTACATTTTGAGCAATAAACTTTTTAATACCCACTCTGAGTTTTTAACTATTTCTAGCAGATGGTGAGTACTTACCAAATTTTAAATACCATTTCAATCTGACTATTCCTTCTGGGTGTATTTTTTTTTTATTTTTTTGACACAATGAATGTATAGTCATCTCATTAGTTGCTCATCATACTTATTCACAACAACTTCTAATAATTAGTAGTTGTTAATCTCCGTTAATTTCGAAAAAGTATGGCAACAGTTGAAAGTTTAATCTGTTATTAAATTTCATAATATAGAAAAAAAGTAGCTTTTTAAAACCACGCAATTTCTTTTGCCCTATGATATCACAAGGAAATGGAATAAATACTCAGTTTCAAACAATTCTTTTGGGAATTATCGTAATCTAATATGTTAGAAAATTTAAAATTACGAAGAATTAATTTGATATTTTAAGTCTTATTAAGAAGATTAGAAAGTTTTGAATAATATTTTTGTAAAAAAATGTACATAAGATTACATGACATTAATGCTAGGATGTATGGGACGCTCATTGTAAATTTTACAGAACTCAACGCGCGTAATTCAGGAAGCATGAAAGAAAAAGAGGTTCACAACGAAATTTTATACAGGTGGCATTCGAAGAGATAGAACAGATTCCATAATCTTCAGTGCATTTTTTTTACTCCTTTTCAGAGCTTAATATTTAATTTCAGCATTACATGATTAAGCGTCTTTAAGAAAAATTTATTTTTGGTAGTTAGATTAGTCTTATATTTTTAGTTCTTAAATACATATTATTCACTGATGCTTAGATAACATTTATATAGATTTATCAAAGATCGCTAGAGTTATTATCTATCATAATTCGCTATAATTGAAATTTATGTTGTGATGGTAAGTTTTATAATAAAAGTTATTTTATAATTAAAATTATATACTATAACATTAGTACGCGGCAATATTTATGTTGATATTTGAACTTACCTAAAATTGTAAGCTCTGTAAAATTCACAATGCATAAACCCATCATTTTCGCTACATTTCCGTTCAATTGACTGATGTATTCTCTGCAACCTAAAATTTCCTAGAAAATAATTAAAAAAATGTTAGGTTAAAAATAATCTTTTATAGTATTTTATCATTGCGAACGAAATTGACTCTCTCTAGATTCCTGCCCTTTTCGCACTTCCTCTCTTTTCTATGTTATTGCTTGACGTCTGGAACAAATGTTTTTGCGAATTTTACTACAGGATTATCGTGAGTCAGTTAATAATTTCTCAGCCTAATAATAATAAATAATTAATAATATAAATAATTCCAAACTTTCCATCTTTCCATTTCCTTAGATAACGTTTAATATTTTTAGAAAGTTCTTGAAATAACCATTCGATTATCAGTATATAAAGATTTGTGTTTCTCTCTTGAACACTTAGTAAAATTACAAATAAGTTAAAGTTACTTACTTTTCATATAATAATATTTGAGAATATTTTCAAATTTAGGATATCATGTTTTATATTGTTATGTTATGGAGATTTTTAGCATCAGATTAAATTAACATTACAAAAAATAAACCTATAAACATTAAATAAGCCTATAAAATGTAAGATAAAAAATAAATAAGGGATTTACATTCACTCTATGATTTACATTTAATTCATTTTATTTACAATAATGTTTAAATATTTGTTACGCAAATACATTAATAGATAATTGTTAAATGAATTGTTTAAAATTTAATTCTCATGTTTTTTTTCTTTCATTTTTAAGATTTGTAAAGAAATAATTAACTTTAAAAGCAGGTCTTTTGTAAACGTTTGTTTGAGAAAAAAAAAACAATTTTCATTGTAAGAATTTTTTAAAATATTTTTAAGATTAGGATTATAGCTTTGTATTGAATTAATTCAATGGAGTGATAAAAGTTTCAAGGAAAAGGTTTCAGGCAAGTTAATATCAACATGAAAAAAATATGAATTTTCAAAATATAGCAAAAGTGTTATGGATTCTGATTAATACACTCTATAAAAAATAATAAGAAAAATTGACGCAACAAGAAGGAGTTGCTCGATTGTAATGAAATTTCGTATGCAAAGATTTTTGGACCAAATGCAAATGATTAAAATTTGGTGACCAATCAATGAATAGCAGCAGCTACAGCGCATCAGAATTGCGCACTCAACAGGTGTATATAAGAAGCGGTTCTCTGTCTGATGGTGAAATTTCTGTTATATTCCGATTAAGGATACCTTTCAAAGACTGAAAAAATATCTCGCCCCAGGATACGAGCTCATTACGAGCAACTGTCAGAGTTTGAAAGAGATCGTATCTTTGGTTTGAAAGAGGCAGGTTGGGCAAATCGGAGAATCGCTCATCATATGGGGCGAAGTGATGCGGCAAAAATGGGTGAACAATGGCAGATTTCAGCGTCATGATGGTAACGGTCGACCTAGGGCCACTGCAGATCGGGAGGGGGGGACAGATGGATTGTCAGATCAGCTGTCACAGCGCCTGATTCATCGTTATCAACCATCAGACGTGTGTCTGATGGTTGATACCGCACACGAGTGTCCAACATAACCATTCACAGACGGCTGATAGAGCGAAAGCTATGCGCTACGGTAAATCAATACAATTCTGCTAGATTATCCTTTGCAAAAAATTGTCGATTCAATTAATAAAAAAGAATAACTTTACTTAGAATTGAAGAATTAAACTGAAAATATTAGAACATATTTTCAGACTAAGAAATGGCTCTGAATATATTAATATCACATTCTGATTTCATTAAACGTAATGAGAGAAGTGCATTCAGTTATTTCTCTTTTCTGAATGAATCCATCTATTTTTTATTACATAAAAATATTATATTCCTTCATGCGAAAAGAAAATTTAACTTGATTAGTTAAAATGATAAAAGAAAAAAAAAATGCATATTCATCAAATCGTTTGAAACTTAACACACATGTATTATATTAATTTTTTTCCCTCTGAAAATTCCTATTTGATATTAAGCTAAGCACTCATAATAAAAAGTCTTTATAAAATAGAAATTTTGTATTAAATGCTTTAGCAAATTAAAGACAAAAATGCGAATACATGAATTAATAATATTATATATTTTCTTGAAATGAAACTTTTTGCATTTTCAAAGTTTTTGAAAAATCTTTTCTAGAAAATAATCTTATTTTTTTTTTAAAGAAAACAACACGGAACAAAGAAAACAAAGTGGAACTCTGTGAAAAGTTGTATAATCGAGATAACAGATTGAGAAATTTAACTGAAATGTTATCTATGAGTTAGCTTAGCACAAAAAGTATAAAGATAAATTCTGAAATCTGTGTTATCTTAATGTTAAAGAACATAGCCTAAATTTAGGTAACAGTTTCAGCTCAAAACTGTTCATCACGTGCAGTATATGATGGCATACACTAACATGTGTGGTATATACCGAGGGTGGGCACGTGTGAGGTGAATGAGAGCCGCTTTCCGGCTTTTCATATATTATAAAGAACCACACCAAAGTTACATAGCATTTTATTCACAAATTCAGTTAAAATTAAATTAATATGGTTACATATTCTACACAAGTCTTGAGTGCAATATATAAAATATATATATTAGAGAATAAATAATTAAGAGAAAGAAAATACAAAATAATTTTTTAAAATTTTTAATAAAAGTAAAACATAGAAATGCATTTACAAGTATAAATAATTAGCGGACACCCTTTGTCAATTTTTAAAAAAAAAATGATGCAATATTTATTTAATCTTTTCGATTCTATCATTATCACTGAAACACATGACCATCCACCAATATGCACAAGTATTCTGCGCACGTCGGTGTAATCGACCAGTGGCGCCTATAGTGTTTAAATCCCCGCTGATAAATTTATAATTAAAATAAAAATAGCAAAATACCTAGACAGAAAAAACACAGGAAATCTTCATAATAAAACAATAATTAATAAATTTAGCAAGATTCAATGAAAACAAAATTTGGAAATAATTTCTTAAAAAAGGATTTAAATATGGAATTGGAGTGACACTCAACTCAAAAAAAAAAAAAAAACCTGCGACTCTGATAGAGTCGCATTTGCCCCCCTTTGGCATATAATGAGCTCTTAAAATTTAGCATTGGTGTTCAATAATTGGCGTTCAATCTGGAGTTATAAATTCCAGTTAGTTTTAGAGTAGAACACAAAATATGGAACATATTGTATGCATGAAAAAAAATTGATGATCATAAACAAAAATTAATAATATATTAAAGTATGCTATTTTCTAAGCAATAGTGAAATCAAAATATAAAATTAATATTACAGCATTTTTCTATTTTTTCCATTCTTTAACGTTAAACCTATCATGAAGCTAAATCGTATTTTATTTTTGTTAAAAATATTTAATTTGAAATAATTGAAACTATTAAAAATTCAATTATATTCCTCTTTTACATTTTTTTTTCTTTTATAATAAATCATCAAGTCGTTCATATGATCAAAAAGAACTGAACCTCAAAGGAATACCTGTTTCAGCGTGATACGCGAATAACAGATCGTTGTAATCGTTCTTTAACCTTAGAATATCATTTTAATCTAATAAAAACATGTGAAAGATGTGCTAAAACACGGCAATAATCTATTTTAAATAGTAAGGAAGTAAACTGATATACTCACATGCATGGCTGATCTGATTTCCAAAGATTTTTCGTGTAACTTCAGACAAATACCTTTTATGTAAAGAATGAGCGTTTCACATTGGACGCAATAGTTAGTGGCCACAGCAACATTTACGCCCTGGAGTAAAATCATTCCAGAAAACTTTATCCCCAAAAATACATATTTGTAAGTCACACCTAAACTGAAAAAAGTTTTCTATAAGTTATAATTATACAGTTTTTAACACTAGATTTAACACTCTATTCGTACCGTAGTCGGTTTCAAACTTTTGAAAATTCGTAAATAATATTATCATTTTTTCTCCCTTGACTTCACGATTTTTCTATTAAATACTACATATAATATTAAATACTACATCCTAAAATTTCACATTTTTTTTGTTGCTCATTTTGTGGAAAACACGAGTTTACTGTTATCTACCACGATAGGTCATTGGACCGGAAGAAAAATTTATTGCGCTTAAAGGTGATCGGGTCAGTAGACGTGATGTACATTCTACATATTATATCAGAGTACCGAACATATTATAAGGACAGCCGCGTGTAGTAAGTTTTCTCAGAAATAATAGTGAACTTAAATTTCAATAAAAGTGTCTGAAATTTCAAGTTTTAACATCATTTTTGCGCAAAAAAAAAAAAAAAAAAAAAAAAAAAAAAAAGTGGCAAAAACTAAAAAGTGCAGGTAGTTTATAATTCGATTTTAGAGAGCGTTATTATTATAATTGTACAATTACATTTGTATCTCACTTTATCCAGGAATAATCAAGTCACACCAAGTTCTCAGAAAAAACTAAATATCATACGCGAGAAGAGTTTTCTGAAAGTGATTGATTGCTTATTAATTGCCGTCGCACTTAGAAGAAACACGAGGGCTGTTGGTGACGAACCTCGTAATTTTGAGCCTTGGTCAAGTGACGAGGATGACACCTGAGCTAACGCCTGCATCCCCAAAATTTCACACCAAGTCAACGGAAAGACACATGAGTTCGATAGATTTAACGTGCATCAGCTTCGCTACACGGTGGGTCTTCAGTAGCATCAGGACTCGAACCCATGATACGGCGAAACAATATCTGTCCCCGAGAGTTCGGGACCATGACCACTAGGTTGCCACGGGGATTTTCTGAAAGTGAAGATAAAAGGCTTCAAAAAGATTTTGTTGAATGATAAATTGCTTTTTTTTATACTCCTAGTCTGGGGTTACAGATACCAACGATCACGAGAATTTTGCGGATATAAATGGAGGACGAAAAAGAATAAAATAGATCTCGTACTGAAGAAGAGAATGATAAAAAAAAAAAAAGTATATCTTGAGAGGAGTGCGAAGTTGGGCTCAATCACAATTTTCCCTTTAACTATTTTTTTGGGTTTCCTTCTGATTGTGTTTGAATTCAAAATCTCTTCTAATAAAACGGTTAAAAATGATTAAGTGTAAGTAAAGGACAGAATTTACCAGATACATATATAAACTGCGAAGGATTTAATATTGAGAAAAGAAGTTAGTTAGTTGATGATAGTGAATTTAAAGGATATGTGTGAACCAGTTCTTCAAAATCTTCGAAGCAATTAGAGGGATCTTAGTAGAAATAAGTAAAGTATTTACCAGGTATGTAAGTATGAAACCGGAATTTGCCCATAGGTGGCGCTAGATGTCGATGCAGTTACCGACACATTACGTCAGCGGTGTCTTGTTATTGTATTGATATCCGACAAAGATTTCCAACTCACAATAACACGAGTTTCATTCAGTAGCAATAGTTTATTAGAGATAAACATGTCGAGTTTTGTGCCAACAAATTACGATTTGCGGATAGCACTACTTTTCTGTTTTCATCTGAAGAAAACCGCAGCCGAATCGCATCGAATCCTTCTGGAGGCATTTGGTGAACATGCTCTCGGTAAAACACAGTGTTTCGAGTGGTTCAAACGGTTCAAAAGTGGCGATTTTGACGTGAGGAACGAAGAACGTGGAAGACCACCGAAACAGTTTGAAGACGCCTTGTTGAACGAAGACGACGCTCAAACACAACAACAACTGGCGGATCAATTAAAGGTGACCCGAGAAGCCCTCTCCCTTCGGTTCGGATCATATCATTACAATAAACGTGTTTTTTCTGTACAAAAATTCCGGTTTCATACTTACACACCTAGTAGGAATCAAACCTTCAATTCCTGATATTCCATTAACTAGAGTTCTCAGTGAATCGGTAAGAGAAAGTTTAATTTATTATTACAAACAATGATTCAGGCGCATTTAGGCGAAGTAGTCATTGAGAGAGTAAATAGTCATTAAAATTTAAATATTCAGTAAATTTGAATAAAAATAAATTAGTTTTGCTCATCCGTCTGTCTCTTTAACATGGAACTGTTTGGGAAGAATGTAGATAGGTACTGTAACCTGGAGCAGAGACACTGTATATGTGTGTGTATATATATATATATATATGTGTGTGTGTGTGTGTGTATGTATGTATTAATAAATTATCACTATGACTCTCAATTTAGTCGTTTTTATATTTATTCCTTTTGGAAATTGCATTTTCAATTAGATCAATGCTTATCTTACATTTTATATGTTGTCGCCTTAGCCAAGTGATTATGGTCTGGAATCTGCCGCCAGCGTTGTTTCCGTCGAGTCATAGATTGGAATCCTGATGACATTCCCAAGACCTACCTTGTGGTGGGGCTGATGAACATTCAAATCTGTCGAGGCACTAAACCCTCTCAAGGCGTGGTGTAGTAGTTTGGAGAGGAAGCTGCTAGCTCAGGTGTCGTCCTTGTCACTTGATAAGTTAATAAGTAATTAATTGTGCATTTTATATTCATCTGAGATATAAAGACGCCGAATAACGATTCCAAATATTTGAAATGAGTATTCATTTATACCAGGGCCAATGTTTTATCGACGCATTCTCTTTTTCAGATTTAAATTAAACGTTTTATTCTTTCTGTTTCAATTTTCTTATGAAAAATTTCCTTTGAAATTACACATCACTCGTTAATTATTACAGCTAATTTTCTTCCTTTAAGATTAAATAACTTTAAGTTTCTTCAAAATTATAAATTTAATTTTCTTTAAGATTATTTTTTGTCATAGCCACAGTCAGTTATATACTATCTCAATACAATTAGTTTTAAAAGTAATCGAAATCACTACTCAATTTGAAGAGCAAAATAATTCAATTTGTTGCTTTCTCAAGGAAATTGTAGTTCTACTGAGACAATCCCAAATCTCGATTAAAGTAAAAGAAAAAAACCTTATTCATTATGTCGTTGTCACTATCAATATTTATAATAGATAAGCTATAAATTAAAATTTTCAAAAGTTTACTTAACATTTTATTGAAATGACTTAAATATCAAATATAATAATAAAAATATGTTGATAACTTACAATTCTAATCTGGTTTGTTGAAATGAAAAATTATATAATATCTCCAATCCGATTTGGAACAACAACCACAAAAGAGCTGCAAAAAAGAACATCCTATGGCGAATAAAGGAAAATAAAGTTATTATTATTAAAACTTACAAATCATCATGAAATGATTAAAAAAATGTTTATAATGGTCTTGTGTTTTTACAGAAAATGATTAAAAAATTTCCGATTTTACACTAATATATGCAAATAATTCAGAAACTTTTATTAATACATAAGATATTTAATTATATTAAAGATACGGTGGGGGGAGGGGGTTAAAACCCTCTTTTATTTATTATAAAGCCCCAGCTAATTAAATTAAGAGAGTACCTTTTACTTTTTTAAAAACTAAAGCTAAATATAAGTAATTTTTAATGGATAAAATATTTACCTATTTTTCGAAAAAATAATTTTAAAATATATCATTTAATTTAACTCTTCACATAAGTATAACAACTCATTAGTAGGTTTAAAAATACTTAATTATAACTTTCCCCTAAATACTGGTGTGCAAAAAAAAAAAAAAA
>BMAW01027187.1:0-27039 GCA_019974015.1 Nephila pilipes | reverse complement strand
AAAAAAAAAAAAAAAAAAAAAAAAAAAAAAGGATGAGAGGGTTTTTTAAATATAACATGCACGAAAGCTTTAAATCAATACAAATAATACCATAAAATCTCCAAGACGTGAGAACATGAGTAAAGTAAGTAAAACTTACCAAAAAAGAAATCAAACGAAGATAAAAACGAACTTAATTGAAAAAGTAGCCTAGAGCACAATATAACTGAAGATCGAAACATCCGTGTGACAAATGTCCAGCTAGAAACAGCCAGCTTTTAGTAGGGGATATGATCACCCCTGACTTCTATGCAGGTTTCACATTGTCTGGCCATGCTGAGTATAAGGTTGTCAATGAGTTGTCGAATCATTGCAGCCCATTCGTCTTGTACCGCTAATCGGAACTCCGGAATCATTACTGGCGTTAAGTTACGTGCTACCAAGCGTCTCCCTAGAAAATCCCATACGTGTTCGGTCGGATTTTGATCCAGAAACCTTGCCGGCATATCCCTGCGTTTAATATTTAAAGTGTTTTACTCACTGTCCAACAGTTCTTCGACAGCTACTAAGCTTCAACAGCAGTTGCTGATTGTCGATCATGAAAAGGAACTGTAGACTCATTGTGACTCTAAAAAGAAGCCCATACGAAAGGAGAATCTCGTTACAATAGTGGGCTCTGGTGACTGAAACTCCTTCGAAGATATGAAAGTCGGTACAGCAATTAAGCATGATGCCTCCCCAAACGAGAGCACCACGACCTCCTAACCGGTCTCTTTCGATTATGTCGGATGGGTTATGGCGGGTTCCCCGCTCTCTCCAAATGTGTATGCGTCCAGAATCCCTACTCAGACTAAATCTACTCTCATCAATAAAGAGTATTAGACCCCACTAATTATCTGCCCAATGCTGGTGTTCCCGGCACCACAGAAAACACCTTCTCCGATAAGCAGCTGTTAAAGGTACACACTGTACAGATCATCGCGCAAACAGACCGCCACTGTTCAGCCTCCTGGCCACGGTAAAAAGTGATATCGGTCGTCCAATTACCTGTGCTATGTGTCTAGCGATTTCCTGCTATCTGCCTCCCGCTCCTTCTGGTCTTTAGGATAATATACCGGCCATTCACTGTCGTGGTTACTGGTGGGCGACCACTGCTAAACATTTGGATAGTTTTTCCTGTAGTTTAAAATTCTCTCCAAAGTGGTGAAACGATGCTGTGAGAAATCCCGAACTCCGCAGCCACACTTGTCACACTTCGACATTCCTCTATCTTTCCAATGATTTGCCCTCTGGTAAAATCCTACAGATGTCGTCTAACAGAATGATTATTCGACATTTCACACTGAGCAGCAACTCGTCGTCGCTTGATATACGCCGTGCAATCATTTTCCCAGAAATGCTTAGTTTACACCTCCGGAGTGCTTTATCCCGATCCGACACTCCCGGATTACGTCTAGCTGTATATCTGCGCATGTACTATCGTACCTCATCCTAGTTGATTTCCTGATTAGTATTTCAGTTCTCTGTGCCTCTTCGTTCAGCTGATATGCTAATTTTTCAATTTCGTCCTAAATTTTTGCACATTAGTATATGTTCATTATTTTAAATTCAGGAAGGCGATGTTCAACTAATGAACTTAAAAGTCGTAAGCCTGAAATGTGGGTTATTGTATTTTTTGATTGTAATAAATCGAAAAGGTAAATAGAAAAGGCTTCTATATGTTTGAATTCTTTCCTTAAAAATTTTTAAATTCCTTTTAGTTATTAGCTTTAAAATCACACATACACGCACACGCAAAAAAACGTATTTAAGAAAAATTTCGAAAAAGGGGGGGGAAGTAGATATTTTTGTCTTTCATTCTTTTATGTGCTGTCAAATAAATGTAACGATCTAGATCAGAGATGGCCAAACAGTGGCACATTGAATGATTATAAGTGGCGCTTCAGACAGTTCTGAGTACCATTGTGGCTTCGAGTTTTGAATCAGAGTTTTTGCGCGAGTGTTTTGAATGTTTTTGTGAGTATTTTTTTTTTTTAAATTTTGAGTGTTACGATGTACGTCACTGTGACTTATTTGTTCTTTTTCAACATTTTTTAGAGTTTCGCTAAAGTACGACAATGAACATAATTTTGCAATACTGAATTTTTTTTTTACAAATTTCTTATACAATTAAGTTAATATTACAAATCACCATAATTATTTTGAGTAGAAGTACGAAATACAGCCATCTACCTTGAGTTACGAATCAGAGCACCTTGTAAACCTCGAGTAGAACTACACTGCAAGAAAACCTAAAAACAACAGTAAAAAAGAAGAAGCGAATGAATGTTACGTTTGATGTTTCAATATAAAATGCGAGAAAATGATTTGTAACATATAAATTATTTTTAATACGGACGTTTAATCTTTCGATGAAGATTACTTTAATTTGACGCTCATGAAATATTTTTAAGCAATTTAAAAATAAATTTACAGTTTTAAATCATTTTTTATAAGACGAACTGAACATTTTCTATTCTAATTCAAAAGAAGAATGAATTAAGCAATAAGAAAATCGAATAAATAAATAAATAGTATTGATTCCAAGTTAAGAAGCGGTACAGAAAAAAATCAGCGAAAGAAAATGTTTAAGGACGAGTTAAGGTGTAGATAAATTAAAATGAAAGGCATCATATAGTGCATTCTACGTTCTCTTGTAATAGATGAGGGCTACTTATTTTCGAAATCTGAAAAATGCTTAACATTTTCTGAAACTACTTCTATTCTATTTACATATTTCAAAATTTTTTCATTCTAAGGAATCTCATATAGTAATTCTACCTGTAAAAATTTTAAGTGTCTAATTTTATAAGATATAGAAATGTAACTAGCAAAAGAAATGCAACTAGTAATGATAAAATCAAATATTTACGATATAGTAAAGTTTTAGCTGAAAATGATAATAAATTGACTTTACTTTGTTTTTGAATGACACTGAATATGAATAAATTTCAAAAGTAACAAAAACTTTTTCTGACAAATTGAATTCATTTAAAAAAATTCAAGGTTTCTAATTTACATCTTTAAAAATTAATATTCACTCCAGTAAACTGCACTAATGATGAAATAATTAGAAAGGAATCAATGAAGTCAGGATTTATTTTTTGTTGAAAAAGGTACCTCGTATTTAATAAATATCTCTTCATTTGACTATCTCGTTCGAAATTTGTTATATTACTTATGTGATTGTTTGTTAATGAAACACTGAAAAGCAACGCGAGGGCAATTGGCGACACTCGTAATTTTGAACCTTGGTCAAGTGACGAGGACGACAAATGAACAGGCATCTGCCTTTCCAAACTTTCACACCTTTAGTTCTTCCTTTTGGAAGAAAGGCAGTTTAACCAGTATTAGAAAACACCACTTGCATATTATATTACAAGATTTGTGTATTAAAAAACAATATAGAGTTAATAAAAAATCCTGATGTATATTTATCTTAAATAAGATATATATTTTTAAGTATTCTTTCTGAATACATTTTACTTAAATTTTGTAAGAGAGAATTTCTTTCCTTCAAAAAGAATATATCTATAAATGATAAAATTTGTGACTATATATGATTAAATTTTAGGACAGTAAGATATCATTAGGACAAAATTAATAGCTAAATTAATAAAGAAAGCTAATTTTGTTAATTTCGTCATTTGTTACTGATATAAGAAAAAAAAAATTAACTGTTTATCTAAAAAGATAATTAAAATTTAAGCGGAAGTCAATTTATGCTCATATTTTTCTTTCACAAGATTAATTTATAATGGACTCCTGAACATTATTTGCAAAATACTAAGGAGTGTAAGAGAATATCTTACACTTGAATTAATCTTGCTAAGTTTGCTTCAGTCATCTGGTAAAAATATTAGAATTTTAAAAACGATTTATTGCGTATTCAGAACTAACATGATAGCCATGCGGGTCGCGAACTAACGGACGGTGCTTGAGTTGAGTCGTGAGTTCAAATCCCGATGCTATTAAAGATCCACAGTGTAGCTGGGCTGACGCACGTTAAATCTGTCGAGGCTCAGAGCACTCCCATTAGCGTGGTATAGAGGTTCGGAGAAGGGAGAGCAATCTTGAAGTGTCGTCTTCGTCTCTTGAACAAGTATACATGGGAATTTATAATATTGAATGTCATACAACTGTTCTTGAATGAATATGTAATTAAGTTCAGCTATATAGTTGCCAAGAGATCTATGGAAACTGGATCCAAGGTTTTAAAAACTAGGATCTATTGAGCCTCCAAATTACGCCTGGAAATCTATATTTATTAAAGATACATATCCTTATACAGTGAAAAATTGGTTATTTATGCTTAAAAACATGGCTTATTTTCGAAAGTTCCTGTTACTTTTCATAATAATCCTCAAAATTTTAATTATAATTAGGAATAAATCACCGGATCACAACATACTTGTAAAAACTCAAAATATTAAACCATGACAGATGTTAAATTCGCGCTGGTTCATAAAGAATGAAGACATCAAAACAGTCGTGGCTTAAGCATACCTTTCCAAAAACTATTATGAAAAAAGTGTACTTAAATTTTTGAATATCCTACAAAAATTTAAGAATTCTGGAATCTAATGTATCGATCATTTCAAGTCGGATTTAAATTTCAATAGATCTCGAAAAGTTTTTCTAAATTTTCTGAAACGCATCTTTCAATTTTTTCTATCTTTGATTCTCTCCAGATACTAGAACTCAAATAGCAGGTAAATGTCTCTACCTATAGGAGAGATACCTCCACCAGTAAGAAAATATTTATACCTCTTCAATAATTTCCGCTCCAACATTCAAATTGCTCAAACGAAACCCTTCCCACCTCAATGCGTCAGATAACTGAAACTTAAATAACCTGAAACATTTCTGTTTTCACAGCATTATATTTTATCCTTCAATGTTTTAAAAACGTTTTTCCTTATTGTATGACTAGAAATATTATTTTTTCCGCATTTTTTGTCAGTACTTACTCTTTCCATAAGAGAGAACAGCTGTTCACATTCCACCAATCGGAAGTGATAAAATCCGTAAGCAAAAGCAAGGAAATGAACAAAACTGGGCACTATGTACGTTGGTACAATATGTTCACAGTAACCAACATCTGTTGGTTTATACACGATTTCTAAGGCATCCACAATATATTTTGCATGACAAGAAAAAGTCATCAGACCCCAGGTGCAATTGCCATTCATATTTACTGCACGTGGAGTTGGAGTAGGTGGAGAAGGCTATAAAAAAAGAATTGAATTCATTGGAAATTTCAGATATTCGCTAGACCAGAGAAACGAGACGAGAGAAAAGTTGGAAAAAAAAGTACCTCTATATCTCTATGTATGTTGTATTTTCCTTGACAGTTTAATACTTGGAACACATAATTACTAACAATGAGAATAAGAACAAATACAGGATAAAGGTAGTTGAAATACCTCCAAAACGATGATCTTCTACCTAGAGATTCAAAAAACCACGGTCTCCATCCAATCTGCAGAAAAATAATAGTTTGTAGCGCTTTGGCATAGCTTGAAACATAGTATGCATTAAATGGGAAAGATTTATCTTCAGCTTATTTTATTTATTAATTTACGTTTAAAGTGAACAATTAAGTTGTTCTATAAAATAACAAGTACTTACGAAGGACAGGAGACAGGAATAAGGAGCAATCATGGTTCGTTTGCATTTTCTCAAGGACAGAGGAATGCTAGGTGCATCACCTTCTCCATTTAGGTCCGATATCTGGAACATTAAAAAAGTGCATTTTGAGATGTGTTACATCACTTTTCATCCAAATTACCTTAATTATTCCTGAGAGGAAAGGAGACAGAAAACTGATCTGATAGTTTTTAATTTAATGCTTCGAAAGATATGATTCCGACAAATGTCATGATATCGTTGGTTCAAATACTTAGCACATAAACATTTACATTGTAAGCTGAAAAATTTCTAACCAGAACGAAAAAACGAATAATAAAGAAGAAGGCAAACAGAATTGTTTTTTAAGAGGAAATTAATTATTTTTATTTTGTTTCTTTAAAAATAAAATGTTAAGTGAGCTTCAAAATTTCAAACAGAAAAGAGCTACCGCTTGCATCGAATTTTTGAGATCTGGCATTTAAAATTAAATTTTTAATCATTTCTCGATCTAAATATCAACATACTTAATTTTGCGTGCTTTGGTTTAGATTGCATGCTTTTGGAAAAATGGAAAAAACATGCAATCTAAACCAAAGCATGAAATTTTACTGCATTTGAATAAAAATAGTTAATTTTTTTTCTGCTTATTGATTTATTTATTCTTTATAAAGAGTTATTTGTTAATTAATTCATACCTCTAAATTAAGTTTTACTCTTCTTCAAGAGTTCCGATAAGAATTATTCTGAAGTTATACATACAAGTGGTTGACAAAATATTAGAAACACTTGACATCTGAATTATAATTTTAATTGATATAGTGAAAGGTGGAATCAAAACATATAGAGATCTCTTACATAAGATTATTATATTTTATGTCATTTCCCCTGTAAAACATCTCCCAATACCGCTACTAACGAAAGAGGAGAAAATCGTTTCTCTGACTTTTCGCTCAAGGCATTCCTATAAAGGTTCACTAATCTTAAGGTCTGGTGACAGAGAGCATGAAAGCAACAGTTTCACTTCATTCTCTTGTTTAGTAAACGAATTTCTGATGCCCTTTGCTGTGTGGAAAATTATCCGCCTAAAACAAGGGGCAGCCTCCTATGTTCATCTATAATGCAAACAGTTATTTGTACTACAAAACCCTTGGTTCGTTCAAATTAGTTTGGGTCGTTACTTGATCTTTCAGAATAATTTTGAACATAAACAATGCTGAGGAGTAATACTCAACACCATCAAATATCAGTCTCCATGCTTTACAGTTGGAACAAAGCAGTCAAGGTGGATTGGTTTTAAGGGGCGACACTAAGCATAAGTTCTTCCTGTGGTGAGAAATAAAAGTGTAAGACGATTCGCCATAGATCAAATTATATTTTGACAGTTTTAAGGTTGAAGTTTTGATGTTATCTGCACCGATGTTTGTATTTTATGATATTGATGTCGGTGATAGGGTTTTTGCGCTTTTCGGTATGGCCCTAAATATCTAATCTGTGAGGCTTCCGATGAACTAATTTGTTTCAAATGGGATTTTCTCATCCAATGTCTATACCTGCTGTTTTTTTCCCCCGGTTGTTTATTTATATTTTTGTTAAATAATTCCAACTAATGCTCACCAACATCTGTTTGACAATTTCTTTATCCGTCGTTTCCCCATTTAGAAGTAGAATATTGTTCTTATTTATACCTGACCATATTCTTCTTTTTGAAAGTTTTGTAAGCTTTGCAATAGTAAATAAGACATGTAAAAATAGATTTCATTACAAAGAGAGAAAACTACTAAAAAGACAGGGAAATAATTCGAGATAAGAACCAACGTTTTTAAAAACAACATTTTTAAATGGTGGCAAAGTTTATTAAAAAATTATGGAAATATTAGTTAAAACTTTGCAGAAAAATCCTCATCTCTCTCTCGTCTTTAAGATCCCTCTCTCTGCGTAATTCAATGCATCTCCCATTGATGGCGCCACCTTACTACACAAACTACGTTGTTAAAAATTATTGAAATATTAGTTAAAACTTGCCGCAAATGTCTAAATATTGCATTGTTAGGCGAGTAAGAACGATTACCAAAGTTTCAGAGCTCTAGCTTGTTGGGAAATTGGTTAAATTAACAATCGAAAATTTGATGACACACACACCAAGTGAAATACAGAAAAACGTTGTAAATTCACCGACCTTATTCTGAAGAGATGTCTACATCTATCAGGGGGAAAACATTTACCAATCCCATTTACTAAGCAAATCACGTGAATTCAATTGAATTGGTTATACTTTTTTATGCTGATTATCTTCTTTTTATCGGCAAAACCAAATTTTTCAAAACGATCCATTTTTAAAATTCGTTGTAATAAGTGAGATTTCACAATCGGATCGGATCTAGCATGAAAAAGATTTGCATCACTTTTTATAATTTAAAAAATTTAGGGTTGCCAGCAAATAGGTAGCCCTAGGAAAGGTTACCATTTTGGTGATTGATCACCCAAAAAATTCACATCGCCAGGCAGCTTTCGTAAAACAAGATCCAAGCTGTATTTTAAATATAGAACTCACATCGACGTGCACAGCACTGTCCATGCTGAGGCTGCGTCGTGCATATTCCTCCGATGTCAAGAAGTGTTCTCCTGCCACACAGCATGAATCTGAGTGTCTGCCCTCCTGGATGCTGCCGTAAGTAGTGCGACGATAATAGTCTTCCTCCGTCAAGGAAGTCAGCAAACGATCTCGGAACTCCACTGTAGGAATGGTGCAGAGAGGTGGGCTAAAGCGATCGGTTGCTAGCTGAAAAGATACAAACGAGTGTAAATATAAGTATGATATTGTATTAATATGGTTTAGATTAAGTGAATCAATCACGCTAAAATCGCCAAATTCGTCTGCTGTGGCCATCGCCAATTATCTTAAAGACAGATCGCGATAAATTTGAATTTAAGGGAATTTCCGATATATCTTATGGTTCTGAATCACAGTTACACGACAACGAATACATCTCTACTGATACCACTCTCATAAATGTTTGTGTCTTGCCACGCTATGTTAGTACTTTGAGGTTCAATAAATTTGTTACATAACAGTTATCATTATTCTAGGCGTTTATCTTCTCTGATTTATTTATGCTTGATTATCATCTAAATAGAGTTGCATCATGCTTACTTGTGATATACCTCTGAATTTCATTTTCGGTAAGGGTAAAAGAATAGCATCTGAATTGTTAGCTTATTCATCAAAGCATCCTCATCACATAAATAGAGAACTTGGAAGTTCAGTTGAGTTTCATGCGCAACATCTCCCATTATTTCCCACGACAATATTTATGGATTCGATTTTAATTCCACGGCCCTCTGAATAACTAAAATCTTTCTCTATCACCAAACTATATAAATTATTTCCAAATGCAGCAAGCGCATTCTTAACTCACCACTGAAGAACCAGACCTATGATTATACAACGGAGTACAATAAAACCATATTGTACAGAATATTGTCCGTCTTCTCTATAAGATGAGTGGGAAAAATTTTCAGAAAAATTCTCTCATATACTCGTACTATGGCTTTTTTTTTAAACTGAATAATCCTACACACAGAGATACTGTTAAAATGCCTATTTAAAAAAAAGTAATATTCTAGATGAAAATAATAAAACATTTTCATAAGTTCTTTTGAGTTCAAAGTGTTTTACGAAGCGAAAACACATCATGAATATTATCGAGATTGTAAAGCACTTTTTATTAGTTTATCTTTGCTTACAAGTTTTAGAAAATTCAATTATTGTTCCAAGAATATTGCATGGCATTTTCATTTTTCACTCATTTAATTAAAAAAAAAACTGCATAAGAGTAGTAGTTTATAATGCTAGAACAAACAAATAATACACTGGGATTCCAAAAAACATGGTACAACCACTTTGATGTGTTTATTTTGTCTAATTTTAAAACAGTTATTTATTGAATTTTACATGAATTTAACATCAGGCGTAATCTATAAGTTAAGAATTTCGTTTCTTACGAAGTCCTCAGTTTGATAAAAAAGAATATCATATTTTCGAAAAAAAGTAATTAAATAAATGGGTTTTGATAAGGAATGTGTCTATCCCTTACTTGTAACGCTTCTCAGCAGCATCCACTTCTCGTTCTGTCAATTAAGGTGTTGGAGAGTGGAAAGGGAATGCCCAGACATGGAGTAACCCTTTTTCCAATTCATTTCTGCCGAGGTAGTTAGTCTCAAAGGGGCTCTATTGGATTGAGGTCCGGAGTTCGGGATAGCATTGCATTCGTTTCAAACTTTGATCCTCAAAATAATCAACTATAATTTTAGCTCGGTAAGGTCAAGAGTTACCATCCATTAGGAAGAATTTATCATCATTAACACCAGCACATGGTTTGAAAAATGGAAAACAGATTTCGTCCCAATATTTCACGAGTTATCTTGTGTATAACACCGTAAAATGTTATGTATACAAAATAATAATAAATGTGACTGAAAAATGTTACAAGATAATAATAAATGTGATAAGAACAAATTTATAGGAATAGAATTGAATTCACATATGGTTTCGATTTGGTTAATTTTTAAGTCGCATGAAAGTAAATCCTGGTCTATTGACGATAGACCTCATTATTTCATTTAATGATAAAGTGCCAAGAGGAACACTAAAGCTTCCCAATATTAATATGAATTGGTTCTAAGAAACCTGAGGAATAATGTCGACGAACATTGCAATTTTGAAACATGGTCAAATGAAAAGACGGGACCTGAACTCTATTTCCCTCTCTTAATTTCCACGCTTCACGATTACCTTAAGGCTCATTACTAATAATGTGAAGCACTTTCAACAATTCAGAATGACCAGTCTTCGGTGGACTCAACTGAAATTACTGAAAAAGTAAATTTTAAATAGCCCGTTCTCAAATTATCATAACACCCCTTTTCTTAGTTTGAATTTATCACGTTGAAATCAAGTGGGAAGCATGTTCAACGTTAAAAATAGTTTCATATTAGAGGTTGGCGCATAAAACAGTCTTTTAAATGCAGATTTGAAAAACTAGGCAAAAGTGATTAGCTAAATATCTGAAGATATGAATCTTATTATTTACTATCATTCATTGATTGATAAAGAAACTTATTTTTATAGCGAGATAATTATTTTTCTCATTACATTTAATGCCACACACATATAATTATGAATTAAAAAATGTCTAAAATTATTTATTTTAACTGACGATTAAAAACATTTAATATTTTAAAGCATTAATATTTTCAATGCTAAAGGAATGGGACACTCATTATAGTTTTCACAATTTTCGTTACAACTTGATAAAATTGATACCACTGTACGAAAATTAAATATTATTTACTTATTCAT
This sequence comes from Nephila pilipes, assembly GCA_019974015.1. NCBI lineage: Eukaryota > Metazoa > Arthropoda > Arachnida > Araneae > Nephilidae > Nephila > Nephila pilipes. Next base: position 16,031 of record BMAW01027187.1, on the reverse strand, counting down.
TTCAAAGCCCCTGAGAATATTTAATGTTGAACTGCTCTAATATGCTTCGCAATTTGGTAATGTACTGACTGAAAAATTTCTTAAATTCACATATTTAATACATTGTGTGACTTTACACTCGTTGGTCTGTAAAGACTAGAAAATCATAGACAAACATTTCAACAAATTAAAGGGATTTCTTAAAGATACACATAGAGAGCGTAAAGTTTCCCATTTTTGATGATATTGTATAGTTTCAATTTTTAGTGCATGTTTTAAAATCAATTGAGACAATTTTACATTGCTTTATTTCGAACAGTTCAAGACCATTATTGGTAGCTTTACTGTTAAATTATCTAATATCAGCACTGAAATCGAAAGAAAAGCAAATGTTTTCTTACCATTGTAAGTGCGGAAAAATTTAAGCAGGTTAGAGGAAGGAGGCATGATTAAACCTGCTATTTACAAAGGAAAAATAGAGGAATTTTATGGGACATGTCTTCAGTATCTAGAGGAAGGGGAAGTCAATTTACAGCATTCGGAAAAATTTAACTGGATTTTATTTAATACCTAGCCATTCATGACGACTTTCAGTTTTGAGGTGATTGTATTCTTCAGAATTTTGCTGAAATCAATTTGTTTCACAACGAACTTTTTGATGAGATATCATTTGATTTGCACTAAGATACAGAAGAGAACATTGATCAATGGAGACCAAATTCTGAACCATTATCTAACATATGGAATGTAATATTTACGTCTTCAAAGAAATGATGTTTCATATAAGATTACTGGTAAATTAGTAGAAATTGTCCGTGTGTCCAACGAATTAACTCAGCTTACAAATATGTTTTTAGTTTAACGACAAACATGAGTGAGTGAGTGAGTGATAGTGAAGTTTATTGGTGCAAGAGCCAGATGTGGTCATACTGCGTCAAACAAGGTAAATCTGTGATCTAGATGTTAAAACAATGAAAATAGATTGGTCGACAAGAAGGGTCAAGTCAGGAAGTAAAGTTTACTGGCGCAAGAGCCAGATATGGCTATGATGCGCCAAACAAGATTTAACTGCGGTCTAGACGTGAAGAAATTGAAGAAAAGACACAAATTGGTTGTAAAGAAGGAGGGTCGAAAATAGAGAAGGATCGCTAGGTTAACCCGGGGACGCGTACGACCAACATGAGAACGAAAGATAAAACTAAATTACGAATTGAAACTTTAAAGTACTTTTTAATTACCCACTACAGTTTTAACTTTACTTTCACGAAGTTTTATCAAAACATCCAACAAAGGAATTGTTACTGAAATAAAATCATTATTCAGAAAAATAGAAAATCGACACTATAACACTTTCACATATCACACTATAACACTTTGAAAATATTAGGAAGAATATTTTCAAAGTGTTATAGTGTGATATTAAAATACTAAACGGTCGATTTTCTTCAATATATGTTTTAAGAATAACTCACTTTCATTTTATTTAATTTTAATCGATGTATATACCAAACCAAAGGTACTTTTACAATGATTATTTTTATTAATTTTATTTAAAATCTTTCTCTTTTAAGTGTGACCTGCTATTCAATTATTAAAATAATAATCACTTGATCCCTGATACTAACCCCAACCCGAATTTATTATTAAATGTCTTTGTTGTTAATGTCCCTCTGGAATTACAGATCATTATAATGATATTAATTTGCGTAATATTTAATACTTTAATGTGTTTTCTAAAGTCATAGTTGAGTTCCTGTTAACTAAAGAAGGAATTAAAACAATACGAGTATATTACGGAACTTATTTCTAGTAATAAGAAATAGGATTTCTAAGTTAAATGGGAGTCTAAAATAAATCCCGAGATATATAATATTCTAAAACCAGGGTACAGGATTAGGTAGTGATAATGATATTTCCTATGGGGAAAAAGAATCGCGGGGCTAGATTTTCCCCATTCAATTAAATATTCTCATCGTTAAGTCAACATCCAAGTTTGCAGAGAAAAACTATGAAGGCTTAATGCGCTGTTTTGAGGGTTTTATCTTTAACAAACACGGCAATATCTGCAGCGTCCCTCAGGGGCTCGTCTTCTTCAAATAAGTACGAGTATCCCTGCCCCTAGGTATCTTAATGATCATTTTCTTTACCAATGTGTTCATTGTCTGTGGTAAACACAAGCACGCGCCCCCCGGTATACCCCAGTGATTCTTCTCCAATTTCGACCCACTCTGTCACCAAATTTTTACTCTTTCTCCCATTTCTAATGCATAGATTACAGATACACAATGTTTTATACAGCATAGCCATGTTTGGTTTTTGCGTCATAAAACTCAACTTTCTCTCATTCACTCAGTATTATCAACGCACTCGTACTTATTGATCATTATATTTTCTTGTTGGGGGATATTACTCGAATTAACATATATATCAAAAGGTGTAGTGCCAAGTAAGAAACCCTATAGTGCGACAGTTAAATTAAACTTTTGTGTAAGCAGTCAATTTTATATCATGAAAAGAAATATATTTCATTCCAACATGACTGCTAGACAAAATTTCATCAGCAATTAAATGCTTATGAAAATTAACACTTTGTATACATGAGTCATTTTTATACTGTAGTTTCGAATAAATACTGCAAGTGAATTTACTTTCAATTGCAATTTGGGAACAGAGAATCTACACTGGTTATCATAAATTAAGGAAAATTCACAAAAATCGCGATAACTCAAGAAATTACACATGGAATTTTATGAAACTTACCCACAATATACAACACATAGTAAGGTATTAAACAACATAAAAAGAAATTATCAGACATTAATAGTAGTATAGAAATTAGCACATGTATAAAATAAACAAATTGGAAGTATCGGTTTGCAATAGAAAAAGTACCTTTAATATGGAATATGATTGCCTCTAGAAGCAATACAGCACAAACAGCGATGTGTGATGCTTTCAATTATGCGGTCTATCAGTTCAATAGGAAGTGAGAGCCATTGCTTTTGTAAAGCAGATGCAAGCGCGGCAAGGGTCTGAGGGGGCGGATTGATGGCAGATACACGCCTCCCTAGAGCATCCCAAACGTGCTCGATAGGATTCAAGTCCGGGGATCGAGCTGGCCACTCCATGCGCGTAATTGTTTCCTGTTGAAGATAATCATCAACAATGCGAGCTCTGTGTGGTCTTGCATTATCGTCCTGTAACAGGAAGCAATCACCAATCGCCCCGGCATATGGGCGCACATAAGCATCAAGGATGTTGTCTCGATAAACCTGAGCATTCACGGTTCCCCTTGGAAAGACATGGAGGTCTGTGCGCCCTCCTAAGGATATGCCTCCCCAAACACAGACACTGCCTCTTCCTTATGCATCTCTTTCACGGATGTTTGATGGATGATAACGGGTCCCAGGTTCTCTCCATATCAAATAACGTCTACTGTCACTTTCTAGACTAAACCTGGACTCATCCGTAAAGAGAACAGGCCTCCATTGATCTGACGTCCAGTGGACATGTTGTCGGGCCCACTGCAAACGGTCTCTCCTATGGCGTGATGTGAGCGGCACGCAAATGGCTGGTCGTCTCGCATACAGACCACCTTCGTGGAGCCTTCTGCGCACAGTTGACGTTGACACCAACCTTCCGGTGGCTGCAGCAAGAGAGGATCTAAGATGTGTCGGAGTAGCGGTTCTATTCCTGCGTGCACTTAATGTCAAATATCGGTCATCGGCACTGGTCGTAACAGTTGGCCGTCCTTGACTGAACCTCCTAGATGCCGAATCTGTGGTTTGAAATTGCCTCCAAAGTCTATGAACCACAGATGGACTCACATTTAGCCATCTGGCCACTTCTGATTGACTCTGCCCTGCCTCTAGTCTCCCGATGGCTCTCCATCGTAGTTCTTCAGGCAAATGATGCCTAGAGGTCATTATTACGAATTGGCTATCTCAGATTTTCAATGTCGCAATCACAGTAAAATGTGTGTGCTTTCTCTCAAACTTGGACTTTTATGCTCCAGGCAGATGACGTAAGCCGAGTGCAGCGTCACTAATTTGCATATTGCAATTTTAATCAGCTACTCTTAGTGGACAACATATGCAAATTTTGCACGGTTTGGCTTACTTTTGAAAGAGTTATCGCTATTTTTGTGATTTTTCCTTAATTTATGATAACCAGTGTAGAAACGAATAATGAATTCAAATATTCAGTCCGATATTCTGTTTTTTTATTCAACTTCTAAAAAGCTTAGAAACATCAAAGCTCAATTAGGCACATACTTCTCCATTGATTTAATTTAATATTTTATTATTTAAGTTTTGTTATAGTAAGCTGAAAAAATTTCGCCCGATACAATAAATTTTGATGAAATAGTCTCAGTATAGTGTGATGTCTGAAGAGATTTCTAGTAATATAAAATTTCTTTAGTGTTATGAAAGTATTTATTTATAGAATTATATATTCATGAATTCTCATGATAATATATAAGTAATAATATACTCGAACAACAATAACTCGATAAAATATGAGCAATAATAGTTCGAATGTATACCTTCACTTCGATTTTGACATTAAAAATTAAGGATTTCTGTGAAACTTTTTACTTGTGATGTTAATACGAAATAAAATTTGAAGGACTTTATTTTAAATTTGAATCAATCCGGAAAACACACACACATGCACAATCACGATTTAAAGTAGCTGATCGCCTAATTCTATTTATTTTTACAAACATAAATAGTTTGCAAATAATATTTGATTTTAATATAATGCAAATAACTTTCAATGAGTATTGTTTCCCTAATATAGAAACATTTTCTACAAATTCATTATATGAAAATTTTAAAAGAAATGATAAAAAAAAATTGATTTTTGTTACATAATACTTTCATGTGTGTTAACATTTATAACACTTTTATACTTTTTATTTGAAAGTTATTTAAGATATAATGAGAAAAAAAAATCTGTAAAAATAAATTATTGTGTAAAAAACTCAGTCAGAGTTTACTCTTCACTAAAATATAAACTTTTTAAACGCAACAGAAATATTTTTGAAGTTCATTACTATAACATATGTGAAGTTATATATTAAGATTTCTAATAGTTTAAAAATAATCGAGTTTTTATAAATAACATAGTGTAATTAAAAGGAGATATCGGTATAATGATGCTGACGAACCTTTTATATAGACATCGTATTAAAAGAAATATGAGTCTAATTTTACCAGATTTATTCTAATGTTCTACTTTTTGTTTCGATCTATTAAGTAGAAAAACATCAGGCATTTCAGTTTGCTTATTAAACGTATTTTTGATATCAGTATTACTGTTTTTTCCTATTACGCAATCAGAAATAGATAACTTCTGATACTCAAGTCCATCAAGCTTTTCGCAAGTTTTCTGGTATTTGACGATTTATTTGTTGGTAAATTGAAAGTTTTAGAATTTTTTTTAATATTAGAAACATTTAAAACCAATATATATATATATATATAAGTTTGAGTATTTTCGAATGAATATCAATTTAATTCTACATAAATTTAATGTTTATTAAGAGAAAACAAATTAAATTTACAAGTTTTTAAATACATTCAAATTTTTTCAACTGTAAATATGTGAATTCGGAGTTACACTAATTGGGATGGCAGACAAGAACAGTTTTTAAAACAACTTTCAATCATTTTAGTACGATCTATCTTAAGTCTAAATTAGAATAAAAATTAGTTAATCAAAAAATTTCTGAGATTTTGTAGATGACACCATACCTATTTGTTCTTGTGATTTTACAGTCCCGCAAAAAAAGTTTCGTTATTCATTATCAGAAGAAGTAGAAGAATTATATAATTTTTTATTCAAATCCTTAGCAAACAGTAGAAATGAGCGCATATCTTTAAATTTATTAAAATTCGTTTTAAGTATGTGAGTTTTCCATGGAAAATGTAAATAGAATTATTCCAATTTGAATGAATTAAACGGGGGAGGGTGGAGAGATAGGATTTCATTGTTTTGCTCATATTTCAGGCTTATAAACAATCTTTTTTAAGTACTAATAGAATTCCATTAACACTTATATTTTAGGTAACAAGTCTATCACGTAAAAAGAGATCTAGTATGTACTCAATGATACATAACAGCATAACAAGTTTTATACATAAACAAGAGTTCTTCACTGCGTTAAGATTCCACATGATTTGAACAGCTTCCATTATTCCCCATGACTAACAGAGCAACATTTCGTAAATCTACAAAGGAAAAAAAAAAAAAAAAAAAAAAAAAACTCGACTTTTTTTCTGAAAGAAGTTCTCGATATCGATGTAAAACTGAACACGTGGTAAATGATTCGTTACTTTTAATGTCCGAAAGTTTTCTGTGTTTCAGTGAGAAGCATGAAATGACACTTGTTTTCCCCGTCCCTCCTGAGGAAGAAAAAATCTCCATTCCTAATCATAGTAAATTGGACATTTAACTTCAATTTGAATTCTGATTCAAAGAAATGCATTTCTTTAAGGTATGTTTCTTAGAAAAAGAATTTTTGATGTTTTGTATTTTCCTTTTTTTTTTTTGAAGGATTTTTAATACAAATAAATTTTCAGTAAGATTTTTATTTATAAATTTAGTTTTAGAAGAATATACGGTTAAATATACGTCAGTAAAGCACATAGATATTTATAATTTATGTATCTATTACTTTTAAGTTACTAGGAACAGTTAATTTTTGTAGAGCATATTTTTGCGCGAAATTGATTAATTTATACATTTTTTAAATATTCTCAGCCGTGAATATCTTTAGACTGAGTTATCAACATATGATTAAAACTGAGGCAAAATCTCCGCTTGAAAACATGTTTACAAACTCTTAGAATGCTGTACCTTTCTTCTGATTAAATGATAACTTTCTATAAATTGTGAAGCTTTTATACGGTATTTGGGGAAGAAATGGGAGCGCACAATCATGATTTCAGATACGATAAATACTAAGAATATGTGGAACAGCAACAGAAATCTATATTAATTCCAAAATGAGTCATTCAGTGTTTACCAGACACGTCAGAAACTGGACCAACGGATAAAGTTAAAGGACTTTAAAAGATATTTGATAAATGCGGTTATAAAACAAGAAAGTGCAAATTTTGTATGCTTCAAGAGGATTCATTTGCAATTCAGAAACAAAATCTTAAATGAGCAAGAAATCATCATAGAGATAAATTAATAATAATAGCAATAAACCTTACATTACCTTCATTGATGAGTACATTTTTTTTTTTTAAAAACAGCCAAGTTTTTTTTTCTTCTACTGAAACTTTAAAAATATGAATATAAGATGCTAAGCTGATAATGGCACACAATTAAAGCTAATTTCACTTCTCAAGATAAATATTTCATTTCCAAGATAGCATTGATATTATAATTTCTATTCAATATGCTTTAACTAATGAAGAAAATGTACTATTTACTCGTAAAGAAGTGAATGTAAAGTAAAAAAAATATCTTCTTAAGTAGCACGCACTTCGCTGTGTTATTGATCACACCACAGAAAGAACAAGTTCAAAGTATTCGAATGTTCAGTGAAGATTAGATTTGAAAAGTGTGTTTCTTTTTGTTATCACTAAATGACATTGTAAATTCAGTACTGGATGTATATGGCCAAAATCTTTGTATTTATTGATTGAGTGTTCATTAATGTCTTACTTAGAAGCAACACGAGGCTGTTGGCGACTCGTAATTTTGAACATCGGTCAAACGAAGAGCACGATACATAAACTGGCACATTCCAACCAAATTTCCACACCTCCCAACGGAGCCTCGGAAAAGATTTAACGTGCATCAGCCTTCTGCACAGTGGGTCTTTAGTGCCATCAGAACTATCACCCTCGACTCAACGAAAAGAACGCCGACCTTGAGTCCACGACCTTGACCACTAGCCTACCATGGCCTTTTAAAAACACTTTGTGCAGGTGGGAAAAACAATAAAAATTTATTTAATATCTTTCTGGTACTAATACAGATTTATTAATTATTTTTAATCCAATTTTATTGTCTGAAGAAATCTTACGCTTCCAGGAATAAGATATCTACTGATTAAGTTTTTATTTATTAGAAAAAGTCCAAATCTCATAAATAACAAATCGTTGTGCAGCAGCAAATTTAGCCTCTAAGTAATTAATTTGTGCATCATGGATTCTAGTAGAAAATCAGCAATTCTTGGAAGAAAATTTTTTATAATTTATTCTTTAAATAGAAATGTTTGGAGCGAACTCACACAAAAAAATTATCTATAATTGAGGAAATACTAAAATTACCCTTAATATTTCCTCCCAATAATTTTTTTTTTATCTGAGTGATATAAAACTTAAAATAAAGGAATAATATATGTTTAGTGGTTACCTTTAAAAAACATAGTGAATATTGCTTTTCTTTTATCATTTCTCATCTTCAAATTTGAATTAGTCATTTTGGAATGTGTTTGTGTGTACTCTATAAATTCATTTGAAAGTATAGCAATTTGAATGTTTAATGCAGTGTGTGCATTCTATGCTTCAACTTCTGAAAATGAATAAATTGGAAGTAATTCAGAATTTCAATTCATAATTTACTTATTTTGTAAAATTTTTATAAATATGTGCTATATGTGAACAAATTAATATGTTAATATTTATTTCTCTAAGCTATTCTCAAAATTCATGTAAGTGTTCTCAATATATATATGCATAATTTGCAATTATAACTTATACAATAAACTTATATCATTATTTATTTGTATATATAACATAATGCATCAATTAACGTCGTTACTTATATGCATACATAACTCAAAACTATGAGTGATTTATAATTTGTTATTAGCTTCTTTATATTTTGCTATTTAATTTTTATAAAATACTTCTTATCAAAATATTTTTATATAATTTAAAAACATTTATTTGATCCCTTAAATCAATTTAATTCTATTTTCATTTCAATCATTTTACTAGAACTTTAAAAAATTGTCCGGATTATATTTAAGTTGTAAAAAAAATATTTTTAGATTTATCGAAATCTTTCCGTGTCCTTCCAATTAATTTCAAAAATGCACTGTAAATATTACATAAAAAATTAGAACAGGATAATAGTAGATAAGCTATTTTTATAATAAACTTATTTTTTATTGATATTTTGGTAAAGCCCACAAGAAGTTTGTCCCTGTAAATTCGAGAAACGTAACACTGCGGGACAGTTCTTTGGTGGAATCACAGGGCTTAATCGGCGACTTTGCCTAACATCACGGGTCGCCTTAATTATTAGATTAGCACATAGATAAAACGTCAAAGCGAAGCATATATATATATATATAGACAATGTGTTGCATATTTTCTGTAACATCTGTTCTCATAGTATCTAATATACAATAGTGCCTCCCAATAAAGGACTCTCACTTGACCAGATCTTCTTGCCCTCTTAAATAGAGGCGTCCCTTAGTAAGAGGTAGGTATATATACTATTCAAAGTGACGAACTGAATAGTTCCTTAAATGGAAGTGAGGTCATTTTGCATTCGACGTCGAGGCTTCACTGCGTGAAGCCACGAATTCAGCGCTCTCCCGTTTTGCGGAATTTATCATTATTTTGATCCAATTTTTTGCATCAGCAATACTTACATATCGTAAACCTTACTGAACTATCTAATTAACGGAAAAAACGCCCAGTTTTTTTCTAAACAACGAAAAACTTTCTACTCTCTGGACCTTTTTTTCCGACCCCTAGGGGTGGAAAAAAGTGGAAATTACGGCACGGAAATGGAATACTCTAACAAAATCATGATGATAATCTCCGACATTGGACTTCCTCCCGAGGTAAGTGCTAGCTTGGGATCAACTAGCTTGCTTTCCGCTGACGAGTGTACTCGTCTTGTAAATACGCTTGCTTCTGCGCAGCATGACTTGCTGTCATCTGCTATCAGTAAAATTCTAAACTGCCCCGGCTCAGAAGAAATCCCCCTTACTTATCACAAAAACCTTTTAAACATAGAGCACACTATTTACCGTGCTGAATTACAAACTAAATTTAACGAAGCTAATGCTACAATAGCTAATCTTGCCATTGAAAACAAAAAAGTACTCGAGCTACAAAAAACACTAACCACCGATATTAATTCTCTCCGCGATAGCATCAAAGAGGAAATAATGAATTCTTTAAATAAAACCACCCCTCAAGAAGATGGATTCGAAACCGTTTCGCGCAAAAAAAAATTTAAAGGAAAAAACATTTCACACCACTATTCTTTCAAACCAAGCACTTCCACTGCTCCCGCCACCCCCCCAACCCCCACCTCTAACCAATTTGATACATTAGAAATAGAAGAAAACTCAACCATGGAAACTAATGAAGCAGAAACAGTTAACAAATCCAAAATACCCCCCATAGTTCTAACCAAAGTCAAAAATCCAAACGATTTAATTAAAAAAATCAATAATATCACAAACGAAAAAATAATAGGTAAAATCAACGGAACTAATTTGAAAGTTTTCCCTACCACCGCTGACTCACACCGTAATATACAAAGACACATAGCAGAAAATCAATTAGAATCTCATACTTATGAGCTCCCAGGCCAGAAACTGGCAAAATTTGTCATTCGCGGCCTTCCAGTAGAAACCGAACCAACATCCATAATTTCAGAATTAAACTCTTTCGGCTGGAAAGTCGAAACCTGCCATATAATGAAAAGCAGAAAGACGAATCTTGCTATGCCCCTTTTTTTAATACAAGTTCCAAAAAGTCCCAAAAACTCTGAACTTTTTAGTATAGACCATTTGGGCTATTTAAAATTCAAAATTGAACCTCTCAAAAAAAGAGTGATCCCCAATCAGTGCTATAGGTGCCAAAGCTTTTATCACCATAGTAAACACTGCTCCCGTGCCCCACGCTGCCTCAAATGTGGTGAAAACCACTTTTCTAGCCAATGTTCCAAGCCTCGCGACACCCCAGCCAAATGCTGTAATTGCGGTGGTGAACACACAGCTAATTACACTGAATGTCCAAAAAACCCACTAAACTTCAAACCCTCACCTCCCCCCGCAGTTAATGCTTGGGAGGAAAGGGCCAAAAAAAGAGCCCAAGCCCTAGCCGAATCAAGTACACCAACCACCGAAGAAACCACTCCACCGCCTGCACCACCAGCGCCATCTTCCACACCCGCCACTGACCCAACCCCCTCCGACCCTAATGAAACTAACAACACCCTCTGCGGTGATTTTAGAGAGTTACTCAACCTGTTCAATCCCTCAAAAATCATTAAATCAATGAATTTATTAAAAAATATAAGTTTAAATTTAAAAAAAAGTACTGATGCTCTTCAAAAATTCGAAATAATTTTTGAAAGTATCCCTCAACTCCTTGACATTTGGACATAATTTTCAATCCCCTACACAATAGCCCTCCCCCATTCACAATAATCAGTTGGAATGCTAACGGCATTAAACAAAAAATTGACGAACTTAAAAATTTCATTTCCCACCATAACCCAGACGTCGTTGGCATTCAAGAAACACACCTCAACCCCCCCGATTCATTAAAAATTTCTAACTACACTGTTTATCGTTCTGATCGCCTCTCCCACCGAGGAGGGGGAACAGCTTTAATAATTAAAAATTCCATCCCCCACCATCTCATCATCAAATCCACACCAAATTCCGAAAACACAACATTAAACATCGAAACAAGAAATCACAGAAAAATAACCATATCCACTATTTATCATCCACCCCAAAACCTAATCAACACACAACACATAGGGAATATTCTTGAAAATTGTCCTCAAGGAATTATTTTCGGAGATTTTAATTCGAAACATCCTTCCTGGAACAGAGGTAGAGCAAACAGGAACGGCAACGCCATCTATGATCTGATCACTGACCAAAACTTAGTTATTTCAGCACCAGATTCCCCCACACATTTCCCATACAATAGCAATACCAATAGCATTATTGATTTCGGTATTTTAAAAAATATAACCCATTGTAACTGTGATACTATCACAGATTTACCTAGCGACCATAATCCTGTTTTTTTCGAACTTTTTTTAGAAAACATCCTCCCCTCCCCCCTCCGCACCCTTACCACCACAGATTGGTTTAAATTTAACAACACCATTTCGGAACTTCTTCCCGGTAACCCTCTTATTAATAACACTCAAGATATCGATATAACTATTCAAAATTTCACAAATAAAATGCAAGACGCTATCCAGACTTCAAGCACCACTAAAAATATCTCCACCCCACACCTCCGTCTCCCCCCCTACATCCTTGACCTCATCAAAGAGAAAAATAGAATCAAAAAAGTTTGGCAGCATACCAGGTACCCACCATTTAAACAAGAAGTCAATCGAATTCAACAACTCATTAAAAAACAAATTCAAATCTTTAAAAGTAAAAAGTGGTCAGATCTACTTAATGAATTAAATACCCAAGACAATAGCCTTTTTGAAATGAACAAAAAACTAACACGTAAATTCCAACCCATCCCCCCCCTTAGTAGTCCTACCGGTTTAGTCTATTCTGACAAAGAAAAAGCTGACCTGTTTGCACTTTCTCTAGAGGACTCTTTTCAAGAGAATTCCTCTCCATATGACGATGATCACATCGAACACGTTGAACACACAGTTAACACTTACATTTCAGACATACAACACTCCACCTTCTCCCCCACGCTCACATCACCTCGCGAAGTTATTGAAATTATTAAAAAACTTAAAAACAGGAAAGCCCCTGGACAGGATGGCATCCATAATAAAGCTTTTAAATCCCTACCAATACATTGCATCACCCACCTAACAAAAATTTTTAACAAATGTCTACTTCACGCGTATTTTCCGGTTCAATGGAAACACGCTATAGTCATCCTATTTCCGAAACCAGGGCAAAACCACGCCCTGCCAAATAATTACAGACCCATTAGTTTGCTTAATACTGTCTCCAAAATTTTTGAAAAAATTATTTTGTCAAGAATTCAGGATTTCCTTGAGCAGCACGACATATTACCTGATACCCAATTTGGATTCCGATACAAACATAGCACTACCCATCAACTACATCGTGTGGTTAACACCATTAACGATGGTTATAATTACAAACAAATTACTTTGGGAATTTTCCTAGATGTCCAAAAGGCTTTCGATCGTCTCTGGCACGACGGCCTTATTTATAAAATGATACAATTGCACTTTCCAAGCTACATTACACAACTCATCCATTCTTTTTTAAAAAACAGATCTTTCCAAGTCAAAATTAATAGGGTTTTATCTAATACAGGTCTTATTGCTGCCGGATCTCCACAAGGAAGTGTTTTAAGTCCTTGTTTATATTCAATCCATACACATGACTTCCCACATTATAAATTAACCAGCCTCTGCCTCTTCGCTGACGACGCTGCCATCCTCGTCCAATCACACAATCCCAGCTCCGCTAGGAAAAAACTTCAAGTTCACCTTAATAAAATTGAACACTGGCTAACCCTTTGGCGTATAGCTATTAATACGAATAAAACAAAAGCCATAATTTTTAGAAAAGGCACTGCCCCCCCCCTCCAAAAAAACTAAAATTATTTGAGGATGAAATCGAGTGGAGTTCCGATGTTAAATACCTCGGAATTACACTCGATTCCAAACTCACTTTTAAAAAACACATACTTTCCATCAAAGAAAAATGTTGGAATAAGCTCCATGCCTGTATACCACTGATTGGGAGAAATTCCACCCTATCATTAAAAAATAAAATTTTACTATTTAAGCAAGTAATCAGACCTGTAATCCTATATGCATGCTCCATTTGGGGCCATGCCGCAAAAACCCATCTAAAACATCTCCAAATTTTACAAAATAAAATTTTAAGAATCATTGTTAACGCCCCATGGTTTGTACGCAATAACGTAATTCACAAAGACCTCCACATCCCACTCATAAAAAAACATATTAATTACCTCGCTCGTCGGTTCTATAATACCATCCATAGCCACAGTAACAATCTAATACAAGCCCAAAAAATGTTTACCCACAATAACGGCTTCTATCCATATCCATATCAATCTTGCGATAACTATTTCAGCCTTTATCCCCCGTAAAAAAAAGTCAAAAACTCAATCTCTCAGTTCTAAGTACATCCTCCATTCTGATTGGCTCTCCGTCGATCCGCTCTCACACTACTCCACCCGCTCCCATCCCTTACGGGAAGGGAGTAGGTCAACCGAAGCCACTTCTCCTTACCACCACTATCAACCAATCGGAAACCGTCATTTCGTCGCTCGTTCCATCTTCGCTCAGGCGCGATTCGTTACGAAAAGCAATATTCCTCTGAGCCGTGGCGCCTCTACCAGAGCCCTATCGCCTTCATTTCTCTTTCATTAAACTTCCTCCACATCAAACTTTATTATTTGATAATTTTTTTATTATATTTACTACATCTTATTATAAAAAAAATCGATTGAAATCTTCGTTTCGCCACTTGTTAGATTGTCCATAAAGGACACTAGCACCTGAAAAAATGAATATTACAGTCACAAAAAAACAAAAAAACAAACAAATAAAAATAGTTTGTCAATGACAAATTATACAGGTACCTCTCCCGATTTATCGGGACTTGGTATAAAAAAAAAAAAAAAAAAAAAAAAAAAAAACATTTCATTTTATTTCCATTCCTTCTTTGTTTTTTACTACTTCATTCCACCTTTCGCACTATTTCAAATCAGGCACACTCGTGCCTTGTAAACTGCTTGTTCTTTTTTATTATTTTTTAAGATCCAGTTAGGATCAAGATAACACATGTGTAAAATGCTATCCCAAGCTAGTACACAATTACCTTATTCGATTGCTGCTGCTGGAAGTGAGGTGTCCCTTATAAGAGGAATTACTTATAACTAAGAGACTTACTTGAGGTGTCCCTTATAAGAAATTTATATTTCATGGGCTTATTTCTATTTCAGTAGTATATTGTTTGTGATACTGATGGTAAGTCTTGTTTATATATATATATGTATTTGTTCTAATTAAAAAAAAATTTCCCACACCACTGGAAACGTTTTATTGGATTGTATCTTATATTATCTTATCTACATTTCGATACGATTCACCACGAAACACTTTTTGAAATAGATTCTTTGCTTGATATATATAATGGTAAAGTGAAAATAATTACCAATTAACTTTCAGCATTTCATAATGTATTGATAAATACGTTTGATTATTTGTGTTTATGGATATCTGCACTATTTTGAAACATGCTTCATGAAGCACGTTTTGATAAGAGAGAGAATAACGTTCTCCAAAATGTTACAAATTTCATCGACTTATCAAGTAATAAACAAAGGAAGTAAAGAGCATAACAATACGTCTCTTTCTATTATTAATAATTCAGAACATATTAAATTTCACATATTAGATATTATTATTGAAATATTTTACGTAATGTTTTTGAAAATATTGTTTCTGTTTAAAATAGATAAAGTTAAATAGCAAACAATAATTGAATCTTTGAATATATATATATACACATATATGTGTGTGTAAAGCATGAAAATTTAGAGGAATTAAAAGTTTTGGAGTTTTATTTGATTTCTTTAACACTCGGGGATCGGTTTTTCGTTTTTAGTTTTCTGATTCATGTCGGGTAAAAACCTTCTCTTTCGTTGGATGCCAAGTTTAATTCATTACGCGTTTAAAGTGTTAGTCCTCCAGGCTTTTTGCAAAATAAAAATGGTATTGTTTTTAAAGCACCACCACATTCCTTCTATGTGAATATTTTGATAGGTGATGATTTTGATATGTGTTGATTCCGCTTAACTGACTACAAGATTCTTCTCCGTCTCATCCAGCGTGTTATAAATAAGTTTGTGAGTTGTTGTTGTTCGCTGTCTTGACCAGGACTACTTCAAATAATTTAAACACGTTTGGATGTATCTCGGGAACACACGCGCAATACACTTTTTCTAATTTTGTTGTGACGTCTACACTTTGATTGCTTATAACTGTATAAATAATGGTTTCTCAAAATCATACAGCAATACGTAACTGGAACGAAGTACATCAAT
>BMAW01027186.1:0-59770 GCA_019974015.1 Nephila pilipes | reverse complement strand
AATACAAATTAATTGGTTTTTGTAATATGTATTATTTATATTACATTGTAATGAAACCAAAATTACAATGACTTTTAAAGAACATTTCAGTGCTCAGAACTCGAGCTACCATAGAGCTTCTTACATAAGGGCATTGAAATCGAAATAATAGCATTTTCCCTAGATAAGTTAATATTACGATTATTAAATTTACAAAATGTCAAAAAATTTATTCATTTTTTTGAGTTACTGTGTTTTGCACAAAGTCTTAATTTTTGCTTATATTTGTATGAAATGCCCTTCCTGACATAAAGCTTTATATTAACAAATCTTTTCTGAGGTACTTTCTTAATTTTAATGCCCCATAACATCTTAAGATATGTATTTGTAGGCAAAATGTACGTTAATTTAAAAACGGTTCTTCGAAGATGTGGAATTACGTTAATATATGATATGATTTTATTCTAATAGCGAATAAATTCATTAAACAATAAAAATCAGTATTTCTCAACAGAATTCTTTGATAACCTGTCCATAACTTCAAACAGTTCCGATATGAAACGTTAAAAAATGCTTAAATGAACTAAACAAGTAACATTTCGCTGGAATTATGAAATATCAAAATATTATGACGTTACGCTCCCAGGTTTTAAAAGTTAAGGAAGCACCTCTCTTAATAGTACTATATACGTTTTCTTATCTGTAGATTGACTAAAAAGATCCAATAATTTTAAAAATACCGTACATAAACACTTTATAGTTAGAAAGAAAAACATTTTAATTCAATGGCTCGAGAGTGAAAAAAAAAGAATAATTTTTTTTCCAGGCTTCCATTTAACTTTTAAACAAAGTATTAATATTAAGTTTGAAGGAACGGTATCTTTCTAACGTTTTGTAAGTCTTCCGACATTATCAAAGCAAAGGTGATAAATCAATCTCGAAGCAACCTATCATTAAGTCGATTCTTTTCGCCTTTTTGAAGGCACAAAATCATTCAAAATGTCTTTAGCTTTGACTTCACGGGAAAAAGGATAAAAACCAAAATAATAAAACTAAGGTGAATCCTATATGTCAAAGAGTTACTTTTAGAGATTTGCTAATAACTCTCTAATGGTTTCCAAAAAACTATTTCCCTTCTATCGCTCTTTGATTTATTTGTCAAACGTTGTTTGAGGATCAACGACTGTTGAGTTATGTAAATCAGTATTTCTATATAAATTTAAGCGGAAGGAACGGGCGAGAGTTTGACAGAAGAGAGATGGTATGTGATAGGAGAAATCAGCAGTAAGAATCGTAGTAATAGAAAGGATATATTTGGAGAAACATGTATCAAGAGACTGAAGGATTAGTAAAAGAAAAAGTTTAGGATGGTATAACAGCTGCATTAATTATATACGTTTGCTGAGATTAGTTCCGATTCGGAAGAACCATCAATAGTGTTTGAATTTTTTTTATATATTTCTGAATATATTTGGATTGAACTTGTGATAGTTTGCTCCTCGTGCGTGATAAGCATCTTGACTATTGGTTATTCGTTCGGATGAATAAGAAATTAATTATGAGCTTAATTATTCTGTGATTATAAAAAAAATTTAAATTAGTGTCGGTAGTTTATTAACTTACGATGGTTCATATTTGTGCTGAACATGAACATCAGAAACGTCGCGCTGCCCAAAAGTACGATGGTAATGTCAGGCAATCAATAAAATTTTCAAGAACTGAAGTAAATATATTTGCAATGAATGTTTAAAAATGGAAATTTTAATCTTTGACAGGATTCACAAAAAGAGATTCTACTCAGGAGATTTTAAGGATTTCCAAGTAAATCGCATTATAAATTGAAGATTCGTCCAAGAATTATTCGTCGGTAATTCAATTGTAGAAAAAAAGAATACTTGCTTAATCTACAGCATATGAGCTCTTTCTTTCATTTTTTTCAACAGAATTTAGTAAAGTAACATACCTGTTATAAATTTTTATTCATACTGCAATCTTGCAACGAATGTTAAATGTTTCACAATTCGAAATGAAACTCGTGACGCACTATATTTAACATTCTCATAAGAGACTCATTGAATTTCTTCTTTGCTTTCGATGAAAATATTACATCAGTTAAAATAAATTTTCTTAATACTATGCAGTTAACTTATTTGTATTAAATATAGCAAATTTAAATATGGATAAATATAAAAGCTTTGTTTTCCTTTTTGAAATTAAATCTAAACTAGTTCAAATCAATATACAAAAAGAATGAATTTTTGTTCAAAGATAAGTTATTATAAATTGGCTCAATAGATTTTATAATTTTCTTTTGAACTAAAATTTTAATTAATAGTTAAGAATACATTTGAGCCTTTTAAATCAAATGAAACGCGTGTTTTTTAAAAAAAATCAACATATTATCTCAATACTTTAACTTTTTCAGAAATTCAAATTTAAAAGAAAAAAAATTATGATACAAAAATGTGAATTAAGTGAAAATACATTATTGAAATAAAAGGATCCACTTAAGCATGGGAATGTGCATTTAGTAGAAATAGTTCATGTAAAAATACACAAATATGCTTTAATTCTTATAAATTGGAAAATAATGTTTCTTAATTCCTTTATATTTTATTAAATTTTGTCGGAATACTCTAAGTTCTGAATAGTTACTGATGTGGATTACAAAAATTCTCTTTCCTTCGAAACAATTTCTTAAGAGATGTCTGAAGAAACAAGAGAATCGAAGAAGAAATATTTTTAGGGCTTTTTTATTACTTCTAATATATAAAAGCCACGCAAAAATTATAGTAATGGGAAAGAATGCAGTATAAAAAATGAAGAAAGAAAGAGAAAAAAGAAAAAAATTCTAATTTAATTCAAAAATAGGCAAATTTAAATCAAAGTTTGAAAAATATAATTCTGAAACACTAAAGATGAATTATAAAATATCTTTGAAGTAGAAATTAAAATGTAATAAAAAAAGATATACTTATAATATCGAGTGAATTGTAGTACAGCAAGCTAAAGAAATATATATAAATAAATAACATCAAATAAAAATTATATATAAATTGACTAAACTGTAATGTCGATACAGATTAAAATTAAAACAGATAAAGCAAGAAATTAAACAAATATATAGTATTATGGCTACCAAAAGTAAAAAGAAAAACACAATTAAAAGAAATAAAACATGAAAATCAACAAACAAGAAAAATGTAAAATAATTGAATTTAATATAAAATAAAACTGTAATACAATGTATACTGTTCCGCAGTGTTTTCTAGAATTAAGGGTCAAATCATCTCTTGGAACAATCTTGGGAACTTACACTTTTAAGCATCCCTTTTTAAAAATGTCCACATGAATAGGTTAATGATGTAGATTCCATCAAACGTACACACTTTAAGACTTTAATATATTTTTAAACTGTACATAGTTTTATTACTGTTTTTAGATTAATATATATCTTAAGCTCCTTAATGCAGATATATTATTTTTTGATGTATTGAATCTATATGGTATCAAATAGCTTATCATTAAGCCCTTGTAACATCACGCAAATAATTTTTCATTCATAATTTAGTGAAAACTCATTTAACACTGCGCTTATAACTCTTTCAAGAAGCAGAAAAAAATATAAATCATAATAGTTTCTCGATTTTTTTTAATATTGCAAAATACTGCTTCATTCATTGAATGACTAAAATATTTAGCAAAACATTAAGAACTTTCTAAACTTACAGTTTTTAAGTTAATATTCAGAAGGAGTTTTGTCAATCATTAAACACATTTTGAAAAAAAAAAGAAGCTATAAAAATAAAAATAATTGCTCCATTTCTCAAGCGAAAGATTCTGCAAGAAAAAAGTTTTAATCTTACATCGTTTAAAATGATAAAAGACACTTTCTCCTTTTTCTTTTTAATTTTCCATTTTCATACGGACAAAATGCACTACAATTTTTTAGCCATTTATTTCCAAATAATGATAAATACGTTAGTGCAACTTTTGATTGAGTTGATATTTTTCACCTTATAAAAAGTGCACGATCATCGAAAGTAAGTTTCTAAATTTCACAAACTAATGTAGAGAGTTGAGCCAAATAAAAAGAAAGCTAAAAGTTAAAAAGAAGTTTTAAAAGCGAAGCGATCCATCATTTATTTATAAGTGTGCTTAAGTGGTCATTTTCTTTTTATTTAACATATTTCCGCCGCCTAAATTTAAGAAAATCGATTTACATTTTTTTAAAGAAAATAAGGAAGTAAGATGTCATTTAATAATGTGTTAGCAAACCCTTTTGAAACGGAGGCACATTTCTGGATCATCAAAAATTATCCAAACGGAATTTTACACCATTAACTCTCTTCATTTTCCTCAAGTTTAGTTTATTTTTAGAAAGGATTAATGAAAAGGGAAAAGAAATCCCTTAAACAGTTAATATGTTTTATGCATATAAGAGAAACATAATTTTGCACATTTTTTTATTCATACTAATTTCCTTGATTATTATTATTGCATTCAAAGGCAAAAATTTGCAGTTACCACAATTTAAATTAATTTTTCCCCCAATATAGCATTTTATCTGAAAGAATGTGTAAATTAGTCTTAGAAATCATGAAAACATTTTGATCATAAAAAAATTCCTGTTTTTCTTTGTGTACAAATTCTTTCTTAGTGTTATTCTTTGACTTAGAGTTTCTGAATAATTTCATAAATCAATAAAATTTTATTTAAGAAGGAAATATCATATAGTGAAGTTTAGATTGTTAAATATTGTGTACATTTAGATATAAATATAAGAAAAATAAATGAGAAAAAATTATAATTGAGTGAGGATTTACTGAATTTTATTTAATGCCATCACTTATGAGTTTCCAAATAGTATTTCATTGGCCAGTTAAACGTTTTTGGATTCCGCTCTTTTCTGAGATCCCGGTTACTTTCCGGAAAAACAAAGCTTCTTATTTATAAAACTCTCTTTGGGCCGCTCTTAATGGCACAGAGCTTCTATTTAAAAATATGGAACATAAAATTGCCGCTTTGAAAGAAAGGTTCTCCGAAGTATTCTTGGTGGCGGAAAATATAAGACCTTTAGGGGAGGAATAATTATAGTATGATATTGTAAGGCGAAATGTAAGACGATAAAACTAGAAAATGCTGGAAATAAAATAAATGAAAGGTTTTATTTTCATACTTTATAAAATGTAAATTTTTTTCCTGGAACGAAATGTAGACGTTCAAAAAATTGACGAAAATTTGATACATACGTACTATATATTTTTTTGCAATAATTATGTAATATTTAATAACATTGAAATCATGCTTTTGTGTACATTACACATATTATATATCATACTTAAATAAATATTGAAGGCATGCATTTTGTAAATGTATAAAATTATATTAATTATTTCATATACATATTACTTTTACATGTGTTATATATTCAAATTCAGTGTGAGCTAAGAAATCACGGAAAATGCTGCTGAATTAATTAAGGTAAAAATCTGAAAATTTAAGAAACCCGACGTATAGTAAATAATTTTTAAGGAATGCAAATCGAGCACAGATGTATTCTTATCAAAAACATTAAGCAAGAAATTAGAAGTGTATGTCTAATAACCAAATAGGATACTAAAATGAAGATAAGAACATCTAAAAAAGATAGATCTAACACTCCAGCCACAGATCCAGAAAAGCTATGAAAACGAATATCGTTATCTTAAAAAAGAAAATTGTAAGCGAAAACGTGTGATGGAATTACGATTAAATATTATTTAATTGTATCGTATATACTCCACTCTCGCATCCATATCCAACTTTCGTGATCACTTTCATCCGACAGATCGAAGGATTCTTAAACCATTTCATAAGACATTCATTGCATTTCCGAATCCAATCCGCAAGTGAATCTGGTAAAAAAAAGCAGCTCTTCAAATAGAGGGTTGTGTAATTGAAATATGTTATTTCGAAAAATTTAAGAAATTCACCTCAATAAAATTAGGTTGTTTGAAAATATATGTAACTTAAAACCAATTTTTATCATTTAAGGTTTCAAATTTAAAGACATATCTTTAAAAAACAGTTCTTAATCAAGTTTCGTCGGAAACGAAATGTATGCAAAATTAAAAATTATCAAAAATTGCTTAGAATTTTTCAAAGACACACCAACCTTGTAAAGCGATGTAGAACCAAACAAATTTAGATTGATTTTTTTCACGTCGTTCCAGAAGCATCTCGAGAGTTATTGCGACGTACCTCGTGATTTAGAACCTGTGTCAAGAGACTAGGGCGACCCCTCTTGCTCTAAGCGTCCACACCACATCCCCGGGAGAACTTGGAATTTAGACAGATTTAACGTTAATCACCCGGCGGGTCTACACGGGATGTCTTTAGTGCCAACAAGGCTCGAGGCCACGAAAAACGGTGGCCGCGATTTCGCAATACGCGATAATGAAGTATACAATATGATTTAAAGCGGAAAAGAAAAAGAAACAACATAAAAAATTTAATTTTAAAGAATAAGTAAATGGTTAAATTACTTTGTGTGTGAAATTTAACACGAAAAATCAACTGTATTTTCAGAGTACTCTATTTCTAAGCTTAATGAGCCAAAAGAGTTTTTTCTAATATGTGTTCCTCTGCAGTTCTCGAGCATATATTTTTCTTTGATTTAACAGCACGCTTTCTTTTCTATGACTTTAAATTACTTTAGCGCCTTGAGGAAATGAAATGATAAGAATCAAACTGAAAATTCCGATAAATATCCAGAAGTCCAGTGCAAACTGTATTTACGGATGCAGCTCACTTTACAGAAACCAAATCCAGAAAAAAACAATAAAGGAGCTTTTGAGTAAAAGAAAACAGCATTATTGATAAATATATCTATCCAGGGAAAAGATATTTAGTTTAGATGAAAATGAAGACCCTGGAATGATATGTTCCTTTATATTCGATAGTATATGTCTATATTTTCTACAATATTTATATAATGAATTCTGATTCTTATACAAGTTTAATCTCTCGATCATAAATAGTAAAAATACTTATTGAATAAGCAATCTAATATTGCGAAAACTGGAAAGGAAAAGGGTGGTGATAATAAACAGTTTGAAAACCTATCCTAATACATTTTTGATCACTGACACATTGCTTCATGTATAAAATTGTATTTTTTATTCAGAAACATCATCAATTATTATGATGAATGGATCTCTTGAAAGTAAGCGTTGCCTGATTAAAGTGCTTTAATCACATGCACGTTAATTGTTATATGTATTCTCTTTCCATACCAGTATTTTCCTTTCTGTACAATCGTTCTGTGCAATTGAGTTTACAAGTGTTGTATTGAATTGAGATAAGACTATAAGTAAGTTTAATATCAGATGCAAGTATATGGTCTGTTTGCGTTCCAATTTCCTGTACTCTACCTTTAGTACATTGTATTTGATAGACATTTAAAACATTTGCCTGTTTTTTTAATGTTTCAATCCTTATATTAGAGTGTTTTTATCTTTGTTAAATCCAATCACTGTAAATACAAGATTTCTTTCCTATTTTAATTAAATTTCAAGTATACCGTCGAGAAACTTAAACAGAACGTAAAGCTTTCAACCGACCTCTTACTAATTTTATGTATTATAATAATGATTGTTGCTTAAGAATCAATGAGAGGTTTTATTATAATAACATATATTCCAGACACTTAGAAACCTAATATCTGGAATGCATCAAACCACACAGAATTACTAGAAACAATAACTGTATAATATTTTAGCTTCTAAATAATTTTACCAAAGAAAAAAAATCATCTCCGACCATTGAAATAATTTCACATCCTTTAAAAGTGACAAAAGATTTTTTGTCACATTCATTTCACTTATGGTAAAATTTGTATTTTACACTAATCTCTAAACAGCCTATTACTAAGCCAAGCTCTTTTCACCTCGTTGAATGTGAATGTTCATCAGAAATAACGTTGACTGAGCAAAAAAAGAGAAAAAGAAGGGGAAAATGAAAAACTTAAGTGCAAAAAAGTACTGAAAGCTAAGCAATACGTTATCTTATGCTTATCCCTTTCGAGTGGAAGTTTTTTTCTTAATTAAGCCCCTTCGCTTTGTTTTAATTTTCATAGAAATTAAATTTTGTTTCTTCAAAGGAAAATGAATTACTTTTTCTAATTATTATTGTATTAACACACATCTTGATGATTTTAAGAAATATTTGTTTTTGCAAAAAAAAAAATGTAAATCGGAAAGGTAACTTTCCTAATTAATTAAAAACTTGTTTATGCAATGAATACTATTTTATATGAAAATATGTTATGACTACATTTAAGCACTTTTCCTATTTTAAAGAATTGTTCAGAGCTTAATGTTTAAAAAAGGTTGGATACACAATCCGCATACACAAAATGAATATATAAATATTTTTTGACATAAGAAAACAATATGGATAATTACAACACATTACCAAAAAAAAAGTATTCAAAAGGAATTACTTTTTTCAGTCATCTAATATTGATTTCGATTCAAAAGACTTTCACAGCTCGTCAAACATAGGAATCAAGAATCAAATTTTTTTTAAAGATCGGGTCTTTGAAAAGAAATAGAGACAAGAAGCCCTTATTTATTTCTTTATAATTTACAATAAGCTTCACTGGCTTCAATATTTTTGTTACATCAATTTAATAGACTATCGAGATGCCTGCATGTATTAAGTAGTATACAAGAATAGTGAAAATCAGGAATGATATAAAGAGACTATGGCCGTGAAGTATTTCATGTCAATGAAGCCTCGTTTTTATAAATATAATTAAAAATAAATTACCTCCAACAGTTATTTGCTCAATAAATATTAACAAACGAATCAAATAATTTTAAAAAAATCGTGTTTTTATGTAAAAAAAATGTATGATGTGGGAGGATTTATTATAAGAAGATAGACAAACTATACATAACTATTTTTTGGAATAAGTCCCGTTACTCCGATATCCTTCTTCCATTCTAAAAATGCAAGAGCCACGGTCAAATGCACAGAAAGTTATTCATTGATAAGTTAATTTATGTGTGCAAATTATGATTCAAGTTAATTTATTCAGATTTACGAATAATCAATATTTAATCTCTAAAATTTATTATTGGCATTATTTTCTATAGCGTCTGAATAAACTTTTAAAATTATAAACCGAATCAATAGGGCTCGAGCTCTTTGAAGATTTTTGGACAAGGATTCAAATCTTTGAACCTTTGTAGAGAATATTTTTATTATCTTTATCACTCATTAAGGTACTAACACAAATAAGGAATTCTTCTCTTCTTATATGTCCATTTCCGTAATTATATTTATTAAATTTCTCTAATTAAAATACACGCAAGTCATGTTTGATGGATTGGGAATTTAACATCACAAAATGTCCGCAGAGTCTTACGTAAAAGAAAAATGGAGATAAAGTCTACTCTATAAAATTTATATATAATTTATATAAAATTTATATATAATTCAACAATAATGCACCATCATGATGATTACATACTATTTTAGGGGCAAAATAAGGTTCCTTTTAAAAACTCTCCTTAATTTCTTATTTGACAGTCAAATACTGCAACATAATTAACGTCGGGCTTGAGGCGATATATTAGATGGATAGATTAGATAGATATATAGATAGATGTATAGATAGATTAGATAGAGATATCTATTGAATTTGAACGAAATAAAACAACAAACGAGTATCTGACACTTATTTTAGTTTCAAAATTACTATGAAAATACCTTTATATTGATCGTGATGTTTCTTAAAACTCTACTGGCTGAAGTTTCATTAGATATTTTTTTGATGTAATCAATCGACCTGCCTTGGAATCTTAGCATCTAGTATCTCTTATGAAAGGTTATCCATCATAATCTGTCCTCCAGCTGTCACTTTCCGATGCATTAGTTGTGTCGAAAAGCCACTTTATTCAAAAAGTAACAAGTAGGAAGTACAATAACATTGTATCGTTAGAAAAGTCATTTCAGCAAATTTGTAGACAAGAAACTTGATTCCTGCCTTTTAATAACAATGCCAAAAGTCACATGTTGAAGACACCAATCCGAGACCCTTAAATAGCAAATGTATGTATACGTTTTGTCTTATGTATTTATTCGGCGAATAATATAATTTCATTGCTTAGCGTTCCATTAAAAAATTAAATTAGTGATTCTGAGCCTTACTCGTGATTTTCTTTTAGGCAAGCTCTAATTGAAAATTAGAGAGAAACCTAAACCAAAATTTCTCCTCATGAAATGAAGCGTGACTTCCCCGTATGTTTATTACGATATTAAAATCTGTCTCAAATATTCATCGTATAATAGAATTATGAGGAGTTGTGAATGCATAAGGTAAATTCTGTTCATAAGTAGAGAAGAATTAAATAAAGTTTTTGGAAGTTAGCTCGATATTTTTAGTAAAATAGTGTGGAGCAATTAAAATGTATGAAGTAATTAAAATTTTAAAATGCAATTTCAGATAACTGAAAATTAATGTTACTTTATCGAAAAAAATACAGCTTGAGATAATTTAATCGCCTCGGTTTTTTACGAAAAAGTTGATTATAATTTTTTTTAATTATAATTTTTTATTCGATGCACTAATCTAGATATTTTTAAATTGAATTAAATTTTCAATAATTATAAAACATTTTTATTTATGAATAGTTTCATATTATACTGAAACAGATAATAAAAGGCAAAACAAATTCAGTTGCAAATGAGATTATTATATCGATAACTGAAAATAGTTTAAATGATTAGTCTTATAAAACATGTAATTTGTTCATATAAATTAAGGAATGAAAGTGTTTATTAATGCGAAATCATAACTATTTATTCAGTTTCGATTTTAAAACTAATATAAACATTTCAATTAATTGTACAGTGACTTTCGGATTTTAGTAAAAGTAAAAAAAATCTGTCCATTACTAATTTAAATTAAATAAAATGATTAAAGCAAAAGGAACTATTCGATGTATTTATTTTAGTTGCTCGTATTTTCTTAAAAACATTTGTATTTACAGAAAAATATTACAAAAATGTTGTAACTTCCAGAGGAAATTTGGCATTTTCTTATGAAACGTGAAGATTGAAAATTAATTTTTAGAAACCTATAAAAAAATTAAATGACTTGAACGAAGCAAATAATATAATACTGCCTGGATCACTATCATTTTTAAAAATAAGTTTATTACAGCGAAAAATAATTGCATAGCTTAGAAATAAACGCTTTACGATTTATGAAATGCTTAATGGCTAACCTTATTAAATGACAGATACAATCAAATTTAATACTCACTGAGTATGTAACTGAACAACAAGAGCTTGATATTTTCTAGTATCAGATCCAAAGCAAGAAAAAATATCAAATCAAAATTTGCGAAAAAGTTTTTAAATACATGTTTCTCTACCAGAAAGGAACTTGTTGACTCTTGAATCCAAGAACACTTAGAGAAAACACATATCCGTTTCGATTATTTTATTTACCAAATTCTGTGAAAATTAATAGTGAGTGAAAATTTTATTATTTGTACCATTTTAAAAATGAATATCAATGTTTACATTCATTTATTTTTTCAATTAAATACATTCACCAAAAATATTCCAATCGTTTTTCTACAGCTAAGTTTCTCGAATAAAGAAAAGTGAGGAAAGTGCAACAATAAAACCTAATTTCCCAAATAAAGAAAAATAATAATTTTTGTTATTTTTTTTCTTCTTATCCTTGATTGTAAAAAGGTAATGGTTGTTTTTTTTTAAAAAAAATAAATTATTCATTTTTGGAACAATTATTAAATAAACAAAATATCTGCAGAACTTATAATTCATTTATGAATAATATTTTGGAGATAGTCCGTATCCCTGTGCAGTTAATGTTAAATGTAGATTCTTGTATCTTTTCAGAAATTATTATATATAGATATTAAAATTATTTCTATATATTAAATAGAAAATTTATTTTTATATCGAATTAAAATTTTAATATATTTTCTTAGATAATTTAAAAAACATTTTCACATAACTTCAGAATGATTTTCGTGAAAATTGTCATTTTCGTATTGCGTTATATATTGCCTACCCAGTATTTTAAGGTACATTACAAAAGTTTCCCACATCTGAATTAAATATCAGGAATACATAGTTATTCCTTTACGGAACATCGCTGATACATGTGGAAGTTTACCGTATCGACTAAAGCGCCTTTAACCTCTTTTAATCAGATTTCCCAAGTGACGTTAAAAATAAATTTTGATTAGTAACTGGATTGTTAATTTTTAAAATTAAATCTGTGTGACGAAATTAAATGTAAAGTTCAATATTATTGAATTATAATTTCTTTTAGGTTTTATGTAACATTTAATAATTAAATGCAGATTTAGTTAAAAAATTTGATTGTTATTTTACATCGCCATTTTAGTATTTTTCAAAATCCCGCTCAGTTTTGGAGCTAAACTACATTTTCATCAACCGTGGACTCCAAACTGATTTACTACTATCGCTAAATATGTACGTTTCCTATGTTCGACATGCACAAAATTTTGAATGTAGAGCCTCTTCGCCAAAATCTTGCCAATCCTCCATCAGCGTTTCTATATAAAATTATTTGGTATTTTTCCATTTCGCACGCGGAAATCTCGCCAAGAAAACTTAATTGGTGACAATACACAGTATACATATAAAAAAAATATGCCATTTGGCGTCGGTCATATCATTTTTGGCGATAAAGTCGCCAAAAATTACATAACCGATGAATAAGAATAGATTAATGGATGAAAATTACATTTTGGATAAGACTTCCGTAAAATCCGTTCTTAGTGAGCGTCTACATCGCAAAATGAGTAACTATACTAAATTTCAAGTCAATCGGTTGAATAGTCTTACAGATCTCGTGATGAGTCAGTCAGTGGCATTTCATTTATATATGTTAGATTATTTTAAATTATGAAAACCAAAAGAGAAAATCTGATATATGAACAATAAGCTTCATCCTTATGGATATTCATTTTTTTCGCTTTGTTATTTCATTTCTTAAATCATTCTTTCCTAGGAGGCGAATTTGCTCTTCACATAAAATTATATTTAAAAGCTGGTCCTCATTAAAGAAAATTTTTATCTCTTTAGATTGACTGTTCTATTTTTCTATTTACCCATGGGAAAAAAGCATATCATCTAGTATATATATATATATATATAAAGATGTTTACAAAAATATAATGCATCCATGAGTAAAAGTGACATATTGAATGCACTTAGTAAGCATTAAAATATAAAAATAGCTACTGGACTTTCTTTATAAATAGAAATGTATATAATCTGGTAGCATGTGGTAGCGTTATTGAAATTCTGTAAGTTTTCGATTTTTTTTGAAAAGCGTAAAATATCGAACCTCTCATATTCTCAAAGAGGACAAATTGTATGAGCCCGTCTAGCTGGAGAAAGTGTGACCGAAACATCCGAATTTTTAGGCGTTTCTAGAAGTTCGGTGAAAATAGTAGATGAAAAGAGAAGTTCAGTCAAAGAGACCGACGGGGTGCACAAGAGTATGATCGTGATTGTCTCCTTCCAAATGTTAACCATGAATATAAGTTGCCGAGTCGTTGTCTTCTGCTAGACCAATCGTCACCCGGAAAGGAAGGATCACTGAGGAGAAGAATAGAGAAATCTTAGCTGATCAGGTCCATTCTATGATGCAATTTTTTTTCCTTTTTGACATGGTATTTTCCGGGATGATAACGCACCTATCCATGCAGTGGGGCTTGTTCAATCATGGTTTGATGAACACGAAGATTAATTTAAACATGTATCTTGACCCGCACAGTCACCCGAACTCAAAATAATTGAACCGTTATGGTCTATTTCAGAGCATTCAATACGGAATCCATATCCTCCACCGGCATCTCTCCCAGATCTATCATAATATATCCACGAAGATTGGTACAATATTCCACTGAACTCTATTCAGCATTTGTATGATTCGATTCCTTGGAGAATTCAAGATGCTTAAGTCGGTCCAACATCATACTAATAAAATATTCTTTACAAATCTAAGGTGTTCCCATTATTTTGATAACCACCTATATATATATACTGAAAATTTATGAAAGAATAATTTAAAATATTTAAAAAGTCAAAAATCCAGAAAGAAATGTAAAAATAAATTAAAAAATAAATGAAAATATGGAACGCAGCAAGTCAAAAAGCAATTTCGGCCGAGGATCGAATAAGCGGGGTTAAATCAGTACAATGGTACCAACCTTCCCTCTTTCGGACTTGGTAGGCTGAATTGGGAAATCCAAAGTACAAAAGAGTTCAATGATAAAAAGTTGCAAAAAAGTTCAACGATAAAATCTACAAAAATAAAATCTATAATTCTACAAATTATATTCAAGTTAAAATGTAAAAATTACTTACAAACATTCAAAGAAATGAAGATTCAAATATGTGAGTAGTAAGACGGAATTTTCTTTAAGCTTCAAGATGGATTCAGATACTCAAACTGAAAAAAACAACACGTCATCACCAAATAAATTGAAAAAAGATTTAAATCATTGTTTGGTTGGTAATAAAGTGTAAAATGATGCATATTATTGGTTGTTAATAAATTGTAAAATGATGCATATTATTGGTTGTTAATAAGTTGTAAAAGTATACTTATTATTGGTTGTTAACAAGTTGTAAAATTAAGCTTATTATTGGTTGTTAATAAGTTGTTTGGTAAAGGAGTATAGTGGTCCAGAGAGTGAGTAAAAATTGTAAGCTCTGTAAAAGTAAATAAATTCTTAACAGCTAGACCCCTAGCAAGCCAACTTTGTGGACCTACTGTTGTTTGGTGGATTTGAAAATGAATCACGATTCACAAAGATATTTAATACATTTATGATGTATATAAGTATTTAAGAAATTTAGGGGATAATCATGATCTAAACCGCTGCTGAAGAATTTTTTAATAAAATTAAACTTGTCTATTTTATGTGTGGTTAATTTTTTATTACGTAATAAAACGTTTAATAAAATATTCCTATAAATAGATATGTGTAAATTGCTGATCCCAAAAAGAATTTTGACTACATGGAATTCGAAACCCTCTCTTTTATCATAAATAATACTAATTGGTCTATTATCAACAATTTGCAAATCAAGATCCAGAATTTCTTCTGTATTAGAATTAAAATTAGTTCTTAATAACTTGTAATCAGGGTAAAACGAAACATTTGGTTTAAATTCCTCAGTTTTACCTAAAATAATTAAATCATCTAAATAACGATTTAGAAAGTAAGAATCATTATCAATGTGGTGTATTTCATAAAAATGTAAATAAAAATTGGCCAGGCAATTACTAGATAGACCTCCTTGAGGGAGGCCCTTAATTTGCTTATAAAGACTCGTACCGAAGACTATAAAATTCTCCATAGTTTTTAAAAGTTTTAAATGTCACTTATTAACATATATGTCCGTAAAGTGGTCTTCACTTAACGTTGAAGATTACTATTTGAGTTTAGGAGCACACCTTTTCAAATTGAAAAATGTCTCTAAATACTTAATAATAATTCGCGTATTTCGCATATATAGCTATGTAAAATACATTTTAATAGTTATGAAATTTGAAAAAATATTGTGATTTTGCAAACTTTTCGCCATTTAGAAACATTTCGCCAAATAAGTTTGAAAATTTTTGCCATTAATTTGTAAATAAAAGAATGTGAATTTCATCAGAATGTTCCCTTTTCTTACAACAAATGGCACTAATGATTCGAGTTGATGCACCACATATGTAATACATGTTTTCACCAAAAACATATTATATGGTCACAAAATTTATGTAGGAGGGAAATCAAGTTCAACACGGAGGATTACGATAAATAACGCCTTTTTCACAGTTATTCAGGAAGATACACTGATAGCAGAGCTTGGACAATAATAGCACAAACAGAAAATACAGGCCGTTTTAGATTAATGATTCAGAAACAAAAACGAAACAGCACTATTAAGGACAGTCAGGGTTATATCAGCAGCTTGCTAACTGTCACTACGGACAATCTAGGTGTCTCCAAGTTTCTCGCAGGGTCGCCAAAAGGGTCACCAAATCCTAAACCAAAGTTAAGAGGCATTTCTTAACCTTCCTTGGGCTGTCTGATGATACGTCCAAAAATGTTTCTTTTCCTTTAAAAGATCACCGCTACACAAAAGTGCCACCTCATGTTTGTAACAATATATTACCAATACATGTTAATAGCCCAAAAGCAGATTTGGAACAATCAGAGTTAAGTTTTATTTCCTGCGTTTTATGAGTTACTATCGTTATTTTTCCTGTCATCCTGGATGAGACCTGAATTCATCGTTATATATGAAAAAACCGAAGAACATTCAAAACAATGGGTAACTTCTTGTGAATCTGCAACATAGAATGAGAAAAAGGCCGGAATGGTATAACGACTATATTTTTGGATGGAAATGTCGTCAAACTAATTAGTATATCAGGAAAAAGGGGAGACGTTTACAGGGTAATACTACAGTGAATTATCCCTGCCTTATTTTTCATTTTCAGTAGCCCATTTCCCTTTCTTAACACGGAGACTTGTTAGACGACCTTCGTAAGTTCAAAGTTGATTCAAAGAGAAATTAGGTTTACATATTAATATATTTCTGCCTATACGATTGCAGAGGGAAAAGTTGATAAAATATTTAGAGAACATTTGCTAATTTTTAAAATTGTCTTGGGTTAAAGAATTATTCTTCAGGAATAAACGTAGACATTCTTGTTAAGGGTCGTGTCTACCCTCCATTTTGATTTCACGGACGTAATGTTATTCTTATGGAATTCCTACTTTAATTTTCCCATTTTTAATATTTGATGTATTTAAATGCAAGAATCTCTAGAGGCTTCTGCAGAAATACTCTTTGCCTCCAATTTTCAAAAAACATTTTTATCTCTAAATTAATAATACGTTTACGCGACTTCCGGTTTTAAACATATTTTTTAAATATTTTTAAAAATTGGAGGAAAAAATAATTCCGCAGAAGCATTTGTTATTGTTTCTCTTTCCTATGCACGTTTTTGCATTCAAATAAATCAAATAGTAAAGATGAGAGCATTAAATTCGAAATTTCATAGGATTAACATTACGTCTCGAAATCAAAACGTCGGGTAGATGGGAGACTTTAACTAAGATATATATTTTAAAAACTTGAGTGATATTATAATGAATTTGAAAATAAAATAATTAAATCAGAAATATTAATTAGTTCTCTCAGCCCCAAATGAGTAAAGATATATGATTGTTAAATTTTTAAATTAAAGTAAATGCTTCAGTTTCATTCCTTATTTTTTTTTATGCCCTGAATCTTTCCAACATCAGGGCCTTTGTAAGGAGCTGAAATTACTGTCCATTCTCTCACAAACTTCACTTTCAAGTACAATTCCTTTTACAAAACAAAGCTCCCAAACGAAAGTAAAAAAATAACAAGAAAAAAGTGTGAAAAAAGAAGGTTCTAAAATAAATAGGGCCCTTCTCGGAGAGGAAAGTTACCCTCAAACCAAACAAAGCTAGCGGTGATCTCTTTGTTCTAAAAAAGTATCCATGATTCAGAAATGTTCAATTTTTTGTCGAATCTAAGGCGTAGGAAAGAAAATTTTCTTACTTTATGTTTTAACTTTATTGCACATACATTTTATACCAATGTAGAAGAATTTTTGTTTCAATGTTTCAAATAAAATGGATTTTAAAAAGAGGCCGTTTTTCTTTCCGTTTTTTTTTCTTTCAAGGAAAGAAATATGAAAAAAAAAAAAAAAAAAAACAGAGCGAATCATAGGATATTGTCTGAAGGCTGTAAAAGATCTACCCGGGTTAGATATGGGAAAATGGATGTTACTAAAGGAAAAGAAGAGAAATAGTTGCACACTATAACAATATCCAGTGATTTTTTTAAACTTTTTCAAGAATTGGTAAAGACAAAAATATATGTGATGTGTCTTATTTATTTAATGTTCGGAAATTAAGAACTCGTACGGTCTGCAACTAAGAATAAATTCTTATCAAAGTGCTCGTTTCGCAGATAAGAAAAAAAAAATATATTTATTTTGTAATAATTATATGCGTATTCGAGTGAGAAAGAACGTTTTAAATTTTATAAAAAAAATTCACTTATAAATTAATAACATGTTCCTATATCTGTGATATTCTTAAATTGTATTTTAATCTAAATTTCATTAAGTTTATAAGTTCATTCGTTTTTGTTAATTTTAACTTATGAATTATAATGGCTGCTCATGTGTATTTTGATATGAATTCGATTCATTTAACTGAATGCCGCTTTGGCTTAATATCTTATAGAGTTTATACATCAATTCGCATATCAGAATGGAGCAGAAAGTGATTTGATAAATCCAGCTAGACAAAAATACTTTGGGGGATGAAATATACGTATAGGTTTTAATATGATCGTGTGGAATTTTGTTAAGCTTTCGAAAATTCAGGGAGCCTAATATTGGAGCCCTTCTCTTAAATTGTTATTAATCATAAATGACTTCCTAAACGATTTAATGCCTAAAAATACTCTGATTTCGATCGCCTTTTTTTCTTCATCAGCTTCTCTTGCTCTGATTTAATTATTAGGTGAACTTCAGAACAAGAATTTGAAATGTATGCTGGGTGTTTTGAACTCTGTACAGTAATCAGGAAATTTCAATGAGGAAAAGGTCACACCTCTTGAAATCCACGGTAGAAATGACGATTTGCATGGAAACTCGTGTTTTATGCTTTTCATTACAGCGCTGTCTAGAGGTACACCACTTGATGTCCACCTATGCATTGCATGGAAATAGTGTGATGTTAATAAAATCAATCAATCGATTCTTTATTATTTGATTCTACCGACAACTTTCAGCCCGATTAAATAGTCAATAATTTTCAGACTCTGACTAAAGATCGGAAGATCAATAGAAAACATACATTTTACCACTGAAAATAGATATGGTCACTCTCTCTCGAATACCACTTAACTCTTCAATCCTGCATTAGGACCTAATACTATAATCTTAGGTTACCAAATCCCTAGTTTTAATTCAAACATTTCTCGCAAGCAACTGATGCGTATTATTGAACTTCAACTTCGATTCCTTTCAATTTAAAAGACTAATACCACATATATTGTAAGCTTTAATACCACATATATTGTGATTATCCTCTCCATTCCTTCGCTTTCCTTCAGTTCTATTGCATGTATAGCGCTATCGCTAATTCAGTTCACTTCACTTTTATCCTTTTCCAGTTTACCTAACAGAGTTTATTTTCCCATGGGAACAAATTGTAATTTTATTTAATTCAAATTATAAAAAGTCCCGAATTTATTGAAAAGGAGATCGGAAATAGGACAACGTCTCAGTCTTGGAGAAAATTACCTAAATTGTGGTATTCCAATGCATGTTTTACGACACTCTGACCCATAAATTTGTGAAAAATATGGAAATTTTTTTTGTTAGCTTATATTTTTACTGTCTAGAAAATATTTTATGCAATAATAAGCAATTAATTAGGCCTTTCTGCAAAGCAAAGTATCTCGGGGGGAAAAAAAACCTGACATGTTGTAAATTTCAAAGATTAGGAGTAATAAATTTAACTAGGAAACAAATTATTACATCAATAATATCGCCCTTAATTGGAATGCTTTGGCAGTTTAAGTGCTGAACCGCCTTATACCTATGCAATAAAATCGAATCAATCTAAAATTTTAAGTATAGGCTATTCTATATATAAAAATCTGAATCATAAATAAAATTTCAAAATTTCTAAAACATAAAATTATTGTTCACTTCGTTTTGCGTTAATGTAAAAATGTCATACTTAGAAAAATGCTAAAATAACCTTTAACTAAATGTTTGACATGAAAAATACATATATCACAATTAAAATGCACCAGATTTTTATATATCTTCTACTTTACCATCCAAAATACTAATTATGTTTCTTGCTGAGAGCTCGTAGAATGTGAACTTTTCCTGAAGAACATTGAACAAGCGAAATTTTTTTTAGCATCCCATGAACTGTGATATACAGCAGTAATTACATTTTGCAACATTATATTTAAATTACCCTCCATCTTCTCATAAAATTCCAGAGATATTTTTTTTAATCTGTCCATAAAATAAACGGATAACTTGCTTTAATCTCACAGCTCGTAATTTTTCTATTTTAATTACCTCTGATGTGAGCTCATTATTTTTCTTGTTCAAGGTTAATACATACAGTTTTTGAATCATTGTTTGTGACATAGATATCTTTTACACTAAAAAAACCTTTGAAGTCACCATCTACATAAAATTCTGTGAATTGAAGAAATACTCGCAATTTTCCAACTATTTCCATCTTTGAAGAAGATCTCGAGATCATGTGTAAAACTGATTACTCATCATCAGATAAGCGCAATCAGCTTGAAACGACCTCATATTCTCTATTGTTTCATTTTCTGAAGCCTATTGTTTGTTGGGTAGTACAATGAAAAAACTTCTAAGAACAAGTATCTTCCTACAACCAATTGAAATTGCCGTAAAGCACAATAGATATATAACTTCTACGCTGCCAAGTATGCTCCACTAAAGACTATATCCTTGTATAACGAAATCAGATGAAGAAGGTAAAAGAGTTTTCATCCCCTTCTGAGCATTAGCAATTGTTTTCATCGATTCCTCAACTACATCTGAAACCACTTTCAAAAGTGTTGTTTCTTGTTCTATGTATACAGTTTCGGACAGCTCAGAAAAATTTCATGTTGAAACAATTTAAATTCACCAACAAAACCATTTCACATTTGTCATACGCAATAAGCTAATCTAAGGTAAGAATTTACACTTTTTTTTTTATGAAGAACGTCAAAGAAATGTTGCAATTTTTGCATTTTAATGTAAAATTGGAGCACACATGTCTCGAATCTTCAAATAATTCCATTATCTCGAATTTAAAATATTTGGCAGTTAAGTCTAGTAAAATCATTAAAAATGACCTTAGGGTAGAAAATTATGTTCCCTCACCCTGAACCAGAAATTTCATACGGTATTAATAAATTTGAAAAATTTTCGTTACAAATTAAAACAAGCGCTAAAACGCTATTATTTTTAACTTGTTTCTACATCTATTTACACAAATCTGGAGTTTACACATTCGACAGATACTTTCAACCATGTTTAAGCAAAAATATTTGAATAGAAACAAGGAATATAATTATTTACGCAGTTGAATTCTTAATGAGAAAATTTAAATGCCAGTGCAAGCACAGTCAATAAATATTTTACCAGATTTTAAAGGTAAGTAAGGAAAAATGTGTTGCCTCGTACTATTTATTACTATTTTAACGGTTTTATTTTTAATTCAAGAGTATTTATTTCTACATGGCATGAACTAATTTATATGAAATACAGTATATTTATAGTGTAAATATGCTACATGTAGCATATAATTTTTAATAGAAATATGTGATAAAATAATTGCTCACAAGCTTCCACATGTCCTAAAGGAAAATGTTTACTGAATAAGTAATTGAAATTAAATAGAAAATTTCTATGTTAAACATATCAATACCTGTATTAAAGGGAGTTTATAAGTGAGAATACTAATTCACGTATGTATATTTTAGTACAATGTATGCATGCAATTTTTAAATAATTTAGTTAACCCTCAAATTTATGAATTCATCAAAACTGTTTTGTAACATTTTTTGAAATCCGCGGAATTTTCATAAGACTTGGGGTATTTTCCCAAATTGTAACACACACAAATGTTTCTTTTCTTTGAAACAAAAATTGAAAAAAAAAAACTTTTTCTACCATGCGTATTTCATTCGAGCCCCTAGTGATAAAATCTTTACAGCCAGATGTTCACATACCGAGTTTTCTGTTATAGGTTTGGGTCAATGCATGGATAATAGGAGTACATTCTACACTCTTGTCCTCCAGGGAAGGGTTACTCTGAAATGTATCCATTTCCGAGAATTTCCACTATATAGTTTCTTTTCTTTCACCGAAATATTTTTTTTATATAAAACTTTTTTCTTGTTCTCATGGTATGCATTTTTGTAAAGAAAATTTAATAATAGCTTAAACCCACATAACAGATTCCTTTTCTGGAGAAAATAATGCCATTAGGATATTCAATAAGAACGCGGTTCTAATAAACATTTTTTATTAATTATTTCGATATTCTAGTAGTTTGTTTTGCTGCCAAAAGAGTAAGAAATATAACTAACTTTAGAACATCTAAATTTCAGAATATTTCTAATAAGCGGCATCTCTATTAACGGGAACACAATACATAATTATGTACTTTTTTATTTATAATTGAACGACATTCGAAAGCGAATCTACGATAGTGATTCAAAAAAATGTTTGTATGTGAATACAGATGGCATCATTAGGGCAAATTGCTTTTCATATTGGTTGCTGCTTTCTGTTAACCCTTTGACGGTTAGGCGAATCAACAGTTTTTGCTCATCTATGACGCGGTGCTCTACGATCAAAGGATCGGGGAAGTGACAGCCGTTTTCTTCCTAGTGGCTTTTAA
Organism: Nephila pilipes; assembly: GCA_019974015.1. NCBI lineage: Eukaryota > Metazoa > Arthropoda > Arachnida > Araneae > Nephilidae > Nephila > Nephila pilipes. The sequence goes on along the minus strand of BMAW01027186.1, from coordinate 37,223 downwards.
AAATGTCATTATTTTCTAACGGTGATAGGGATACGTCCCTCGCTTTAAAAGATAGATTTTATAGAATTATTTGTGGTATATTGATGTTATAATTACACCAATCGTAACTTGCTCTTATAAATAATTCAGTATGAGATAAATACTACATACATATTAATTTCTGAAATATTAAATGTTTAAACAATTATTTCCAGTATATTAAGACAATATTTACACCAATATTAGCACTTGCACCTTCAAAAAATTCAGTAAATCCTGTTTATAACAAATTTTAGTGTGTGAAATATTGAGTTTGTACACAATTATTTCCGGTATATTAATGTAATATTTACTACAATTGTACCTCGCACTTTTAAACAATTCAGTAAACATTAAAAATTATAAATATTAGTTTGTAAATTATTAAATTTGAGTATCTAAATAAATACACGCAATTTTAAACTTTATTAAACTTTTAATTGTTATATTGACCAAATTTTTTTTCTGTGTGTGAGACACTGAAAAACATGGAATCGCACATTATGGTTCATTAGAGTCTTTACAATAAAAGCACCATTTTTCAGTAACAAACTCCCGCCAAATTACAGAAGGAAAATAAATATGTTAACAACTATACATGTAACATTTTTCCTTATTATGTAAAAATTTTTACAGTACTCATATCCCTATCTGTACGCCATCAAATTAACTATATTTTGCTAGTAAATATTGTTTGCAACACGAATAACTTACGATAATGTACACGGACAAACTCAATTCGTCAGGGTCCATTGGGGAAAAGTTTCAATGCGCGAGGAGGGTTCGGCTGCAATCATTTTCGTCAAAATACTTCAGATGAGCCGAATTCGTCAGTGTCTACTATGATGTTCTATTGTAATGACGAGTAGAGCTCGTTCATAACCATTGAAGTGTTAAATGAAGTCGCAACAAATTCGGCATTGATTCATATGTTAAGCATTCTGTTGTCGACGTCTATGAGTGCAGGTGTCATCACTACATATCATAAATGAAGTGATGATTACAATAATGGATTTTTTCTGGTAAACCTGCACCCAAAAAAGGTGAGAACAATCTCATCGGCTGGAAAAATAGTGACGAAGAATCTTTGCGGATCACGAATACGAGTAACTGAGACTTAGACAGCTGTCTAATGAGTCATGATACTCACTAAAAAAATTTTTTTCGATGCACCTCTTATATTTTTTTATAACTTATTGAAGGACTTTCGTAGTGATAGAGGAATTTAATAAAATTAACCCATATGAGAACTGTATTTGAACTAGGTAACGAACAAAATACAATTTACGAAATTATATTTTTATAATAAGGTACCGAGCGAAATATTACAATTTAAAGGAATTTTTTTTAAAAAAAAGAACAGTTAAAATTAGATTTATCTTTTTACGTAATACGTAATAGTAAAAAGCAATTTTTTAAGAAATTAATCGCCTCTTTGTAAGACTAACGAATTCGTTAACTATCACAGTATCGTATAAAATCCTTACGTAAATTATATTTAATAAAAAAATTAGCTAAATCCAATTACAATTTAGAAATGCAACCAAATTATCTTATTCTTATGAGTGAACGTTCGATAATATTTTAAGCACTTGAATATTATTTGTGACGGGGCTAGTATTTAAAAATTATTAACTGATTATAAAAGACATTATCATTTTATCAGAATATTAAATGAATGACATTTTTAGATATTCTTGAAAATATTTTAGGCGTGTCAGGGGTGTTAGATTTATCTCTAATGCTGAAAACGTACACAATTTTCGATTATTAAGAATCCATGAAAACAATGAATTTTTTTAAGGAAATTTGATTAGGTTTCCCTGCGCGCAAGATACTTTGTACAAAAATGACTCCTTTGACTGGCAGTAAAATTATTTGTAAAGACATATGTCTCCTTTAATGTGTTTTATTGTAGATGAAATGATTGTTTTAAAAATGTTTTTAAAAAAATAAAATCTTTCTAACTTGTAAAAATTTCAAAATAATTAAATATTCGCCCTTTTTTAAAATAATAAATATATATGATACTATATTTATGTGCAGTTTTAAGAGTGTATTATATTCATTGTACCTACACAATTTTAAGTGCCTAAGTGTAATAATAATATTTGAAGCATTATTTGGGAAAATGAAAAACACTCAAACAGAGAAAAACGCAATTCAAACTTTAATTTTCAATTATAAAATTAAATTTTGAAACCTGTGTATTAGAATGCACCAAGATGATAAAATTTTTCTTTTGTTTGCTCCGACAACCTTTTTATAAATTATTTTCACTGCAAACTTCAAAACTGATTCCACATTCCTTCTTTTAATATTTGAATACGAACTTTACCAACTCCTGCTAGCAATAAGTCTACATTTCAAAATATTTTTAAGACATATCACTCTAAAATAGTGATAAATATTTGATGTTGATCATTGTAAATACTTTTAGTTAGATTTAAGACTGGTCTCTAAAAATTGAAGAGCAGACCTTATTGACTTCGGACAAAATGTTTTCGAGATTATCAAATATAGACTTATATTTTGGTTGTTCATCTTACCAAGTATCATGCACTGTCATTCCAATGTTCAAAAATTTTAATGTGGCTTATTAAGCAAAATAAATTGAAACACATCTTCAATTCAAAACCGTGTGGGCATGGGGTGTCCATTTAAATACTGATATTACAAAAATATACTGTATATTGAATGAATAGCTTTTAAATTTTATTGTTGAATGGACCGTATCAAAATATTAAGGACAAATAACATTTATTTTGTTCAAAACTTTGACAAATTTGCAGTTTAACATCCTTGAGACCCCTCAATGCTTTTATAATATAAATTCGTTTTCATAAAAAAAATTCCAGCTTAAAAAATATATCAAAAAAATTTAAAAGTTATTTAATTACTATTATCATTTGAATTTCATCTCTCTTAAAAGCGTAATACACGAGAAAATCAAAAGAAACTATACAATAATTTTACTATAAAATACTTGCGAAAAAACATTAATAAATACCAGCTTTATTTATCAGCGTATTTAAAGATGTTTTTGAGATTAACTACGTAACACTTTTAAATTCCCATATTTTTCTTACATATGGGTGTGTACAATCAGACCAAATTAAGACTTTGGACAGACAAATAATATATACTTTTTTGCTGCTATTTGATCTGAAACACTTTTTAAATGATCTCCCATCCAGAAGCCCAAATAAAAAAAAAATTAATTAACACTTTTTTAAAACAGTAAAAGAAGACTTTTGAAAGATAATAAAAATGTAACAAAATGTAATTATTGGAAATCCTTGTATTCTTAAATAATTTCTTATTTAATTAATTTCATAAAATGCATTTTAGAAGTTAAAAGTATCATGATGATTAAATTGAATGTCAATTATTATTTTTTGCAAGCTACAACTTACCCGAAAACTAATTTTAAAAATAAATGTAATATTTCGAGTTAACTGCAAATCCCTTTATTCTCTTTATTTTAAGCGTAAAAAATGAAAATTTATTTTGAAATAAAACTTTTAATATTGAAGAAAAATGTTCTATTTACACCTAAGTTTCTTGTTTTTTTTTTTTTTCCTTCATTTTCATAATTATGTAAAAAGCGAATAAAACATATAGTATAGAATAGAAACAACCACCACTTCAATGTCTACAAGCAGCAACGTTAAATGTCTTTACTGTTCCCTATTATTTCATTTTATGGAAACGTATACTGTTTCATTTCTTTTTCTTTAAAAAAAATTATTTTTATTCGAGATCAAGATACGAAAATACGGGGCAAAAGTATTAAAACTGTTTATTCTACGAAGAAAAAGGCAACAAAGCTGTGCTATGTTATCGAAGAGAAAAATAACACAAAAATTGTTCCGAAATCGAAGCATTTTCTGAAATAAGGAGATCTCCAGAATTTTTTTTTGATATGAGGGTCACTTTCTTTTCTGGTCAAGACTCGGCTTTTAATCGATTTTCCACAACACTTTCACCTTTCTGATGGGGCTTTGTATTCGAAGTACCCATTGTACTCGAAAGTAACACTCGTTACAGTCCCAGTGATATTTATCAGTTTCCTTTGTGAATTCACTCAATAAAAACTATAATGAGATGAAGAAACTGCGTAATTGAAAAAAAAAATTTGTTCCGGAATTAAGTTAGAAAATTACCGATATTACCTCATGCTTCACAGAAATAAATTTCCGAAAAAGTTATGTACATTTTTTTTAAAAATGTATATCTAGTTATAGTATTTTCTCTAAATGTTTTATATTCATATAAAATGTTTTTGTATTTGTTTAAATTCTCATCGACTATAATCGTCAAACCCGCTCATTATAACAAAACTATGTTATCTTTCGTAAGAATTGAAAATTGTAGCCAAAAGGGGATATATTTCGCCAGAAATGGAAAGCATCACTGAACAATTCCATGTACACCAATAATGGATATTGTCACAAATAATAATTAAAAATTTGTTTAGGAAATATATAAAAAGGACCAAACTATTTTGTTTTTAATTTTGGATTAAATTTAAGGCGTCTTTGCGATCCCATTTTTTTTTTTCCTTTTCATTAATATTTTCAATCAATAAACTAAACTTGTGTAAATTGAAGAAAGTTAACGGTGCAAAATTTCGTCTGCGATATTTTTGATGATCCAGAAAAGTGCCTTCGTTTCACAAGGGATTTGGTTACTCATAAATGAATGGCATTTTACTTCCTGTTTTCCCCTTAAAAATGTAAATCAATTTTCTTAAGTTTAGGTGGTGGAAAGATGTTAAATCAAGAAGAAAATATTCACTTAAGCACACTTATAAATAAACGATGGATAAAAGCATCGCTCAGCTTTTCATACCTCTTTTTAATTTTTAACTTTCTTTTTTTATTTCCACTATCTTCCTTAGGCCGTGAAAATCAGAGAGAAAGCTATTTTCGATGATCGTTCGCTTTTAATAATCTGTACTTAAAACATCAACTTAATAATTAGTTGTTTAAGGGAGATTTATCATAATTTTGGTAGAAAAATTGCACTGATCATAACTGCATTTTGTCCATTTCAAGGCGGGAATTTATACCTAAAAAAGTTTTAGTATTAATCCACATTTTATCATTTTAAATGATGCGAAATGAAAACTTTTTACTACGGAATATTTTGCTTGAGAAAAGTTGCAATATCATTCCCTTTTTTTTCAAAAGGGCTTTATTGATTGCAAAACCTCTTCTATAAGATAAAATTGCAAAGTGTAAGCTTAGAAAGTTCTTAATGCTTTACAAAATAATTTTGCATTAAAATGCATGAAGCGATAATCTACAGTTTTGAATAATATTTCTGACATTGTAATGATTTGACACTTTTTTTCGGATTTTTGTAAGCGTTCCCTTTTAAGTTAAATGAATATGATGTTAAAACAGTTTTCACTAAATAAAAAATAAGAAATTACTTTCATGGTGCTATTACAACCACACATTAATGATAAGCCGCCTGAATCATTGAATGCACTCTAAAACGAAACAAAAATGATGCACCAAGATACATTTGCTCGATTGTAATGAATTTTCGTATGCAAAGACATTTGGACCGAACATGCAAAGGAATAAAATTTGGTGTACACTGAATGAGTAGCGGGAGCTACTGCGCATCGGAAATGCGCACTTAGCAGTTTCATATAACAAGCGAGTAACAATATGATGGTCGAATTTTCTATTGCATTGCGATTTAGGATACCTTTCAACGACAGAACAAATGCCGCGAAGCAGGATGCGAGCTCATTACGAGCAACTGTCAGAGATTGAAAGATGCAGTTTGGGCAAATCGGGTAATCGCTCGTCATATGGGTCGAAGCGATGCGGCGATTAGAAGATCCTGATAAGAATGAGTGGACAATGGCAGATTTCTGTGTCATGATGTTAGCGGTCGACCTAGGGCCACAGCAGATCGGGAGGAAAAGAGTGATTGTCATATCAGCGGTCACAGCGCCTGATTCATCGTTATCAACCATCAGACGTGCGACCCGCACTCGAGTGTCCACCATGACCATTCACAGATGGCTGATAGAGTGAAATCTTCGCTCGTACTGACAGCTACGCCACCTGCCACTCTCGCTGGACTCTGTCGAGCCCAGATTACAGCCGAATTCAAAATTCAAAAAATGGTGTATTTATTTCTCTTTATTTATTTTAAATTCCATGTTTCTCATGCCTTGGTTTGAACTTATCTCTAATTTGAACATTATATCTTTACTTTATTAATTTGTATTGTAATGTTTCATGTATTTGATATATTTTGAATTGTTTTTTTTTTTTGTGTAATGTTTTCCTTTTTTTTTTATTCTAGGCATTTTTCAATTAAAAAATTTGATTTTTTTATACTTTTTGTAAACTATAAAGAATCGCTTGTAAGGTATTTTGTAATGAAATATTTTTCTTATAATTTAATTCTCGCTTCCATACTGATTTTAATTATTTATTTCCAATTATTTCTCTATAATTCTGATTTATATAAGTATACATATTATTCTACATTTACATTATAGAAAAGCAATAAAATACTTACTAAAATAAAAATTATGACAACTAAATCCTTATTTAATTTATTAGCTAAAAAGAACTTCAGAATTAATTGGAAAAATCAGTACGTTAACAAATTAATAGAAAAAAAACTAACGTTAAAAATAAACAAACACTTTTTATGAAAACAAGCCAAGCATTTACTTAAATATTTTTATACGAATAATATTAATTCAATGCAAAGAAAATCCATAAACAAAAATAAGAACCAATTTCAGTACCAAACATACTTAAACTGCATGTCAAAAATCAAGTAGAAAGAATTAAAGGAATACAGAAATGGAAATAATGTAATGTAAAAGTACTCAACAGCACACAACATTTTAGTACATGTAGAAAAATATGCTAAGGTTCATTTTCAGCACGTTTCTTAGCTCGTGTTTTTTGTTCTGATTCTCAATGCATTTCTTAGCTCCTAGACTTTCGTATAGATTTTCACTTTCCTTCAAAGCTTCTTCAGGTAACAATTTGCGGTGACCCATGTATTAGAGTAATTCGATTTTTCACCAAAAACTCTGCAATAAGTAATACATGATGATCTTTCAAGAAATTAGAATAGTTCAAAAATAATATAAGCCATTGAAAAATTAGGCGTACGCTCGTAGCCCAGGCTTCACAGAAGCAATTAATGTTAAGCAAAGAAAATGCAATTTTTAATTAATTAAATTATTTTTATTTTCACAAGCAAAATATTCTAAATTACTAAAACATTGACACTGTTAACTACTTAAAGAATAAAAATGGACATTTCTGGCATAAAATTCAATTATTAAATGAAATATTGAAATAAGATCAAGCGATAATTGATTAAAATAAACGATAGTATTCTAACATTCAAACGAATTCAGACAATATAATATTAATTTAAATGTATCTTAGTAATGTGCATATACCATAAGCGAACTGAGCGTGATACAAATCTCATTCAGAACTTATCACTCTGTATCATTTACTTTATGCCCATATATTTTTGTTGATACTATTTTCTAAAAACTGAAAGACATTAGCATATTTTTTTTTAATAAAATAATCATTTTTTAATTTATAAAATGAAATTTTTCTCATTTCCCAAAATCATACTTTTTTTAAAAAAATATATCAGTATATATTCACATTATATACACCTAAATTACTAAGATAAGTATTAAAAACTTCCAATATTGATCAAATATAATTATCTTCATATACTGAAGTCATAAAAGTGTGAAATTTTTTTAAACAGTTTTGTGCAAAGAGTCTGTTTAGGGAAACTTGGAAATGTAGATATCCATGCTAAGCATTAGTTTTTTAAATATTCACAAATACAACTTCACAACTCTTTCTTTAGCACATACAGATCTAAATTTGAGCCACATTTTGAAGTTACATATCTTTAAATTCCTTCTTGAACCAAGAATCCTCATACTTGTCTTTAGAATTTCAAGAATGCTTTTATTTAATGCAGAATTCTCTTCATAGAATCTCCTCTTCAACACTGAACAACAATTAGTCATTCTTCAAATTTCACCCTTTCTAAGAGTACATTCTTCCGATCAAAAGCCAAAATCGTTTGGATTTGGAATACAGATCAGGTCTGTGAGTGGCTCGGTCAGAAAACGGCTAATTAAAAGTTAAGTCGATCATCGTAGATGGGGATGGATTTTGAATTTAAAATCGTCAGCTCAGCATTCCCTTCTCCCCTGCCTTCCCTTTCTCTTAATCTCGATGCCCTAAAGACTATTCCTTTGCGAGTTTATTCTATTCTTCGATTGATTCGTTATGTTTTGCCTCAGGGAAATTTTGTATTGTTACGGCTCAGAAGTTAAATTCACCATGGAACAAAAATGCGAATTTGAGTATTTAGTCTTAAGAATGTCATGCAGTCACCGGTTCAATTGACCTAACAATCAATATTAAAATTTTCACAAACAATGTACAAGGATAGATCGAATTATTAACAATTTAGTATTTTATATCAGTTAGAGTTACATTAAGATTTATAAAATATACATAAATTTCACGGGTGAAATAATGATAAATATGAACGAACTGTTTAATTTAATATTAATCATATACTTATAATATGAATGTATTCCAAAATTGGTTATAAAATATATTTACATAGTGAGGATTTACACACATATCTATCTATCTATATATATAATAAAAATTATAAATGTGAATCACCGTTAAAATATATGTAGCAATCATTTCAAAAAATTTGAAAATAGTATAGAAAAAAAAAACATCTAGTTATTAAACTATCAAGTATACATCATATATACCAAGCTACATAAATATGCAAATAAGTCTAATAAGTAAAAATTCGTTAAAAGACAAAAAAATGACAATATATTATAAAGAAGTTCTTAAAAGGAAGTTTAATTATTGAAAAATTATATGACATAAACAAAAAGCATGGAAAGAAAGCATAAATGGATCACTTGAAAAATGAAGAAAGGTTAAAAAAAATGTTACATAATCTCATTAATGTTACAACAGCCAACAACATACTTTAAGCAGGTTTTTTTAAAAAAACTAATGGCTTTACTGTTTCTTTTATAGCTATTACATTTATAAAAAATAATACAAAAAACAAAAATATCATTCATTACTTAGATAACCGAAAATACAACTCATTAAAAAAAAAACTTTAATTAAAAAAATAAACTAATAACCCCTGAAAAATCTAAGCATAATTATATCATGAAACGAAGAACAAAACAAAATTATTTTATTAAAAAAAATAAAAGATTATAAGATAAAATAAATAATATAGCTTACAATGAACACAAAAATAAGTGATATTTGTAAGAAAAATGGCTGATAGCATTCCCGCTTTCTAGCAAACAGTTTAGATAAATGATGGTAACACCATCCAGCAACTACTAATCGAAAAACAGAACGCAGTTTTAAATATTTTTAAATTTAAAATCTTCTTAAAAATTAAAAAAAGTCATAAATTCAATGAAGAAAATAGCAAAAATTATTTACAAGACGTAGAATTCTTATTTAATAACGGATTATCAGTTTTTTTTTAAAAAAAATTAAGGAAAACATTTCTTAAAGCGGAGTACATTTGAAAATAGTATAATTATATGTATATATATATTTATATAAATATATAATATTTTATGATTATTTAAACATTAATTAGGTAAGCAGTCTTAATATATATTTAAGATGGAATTTTTTTATTTAATTTACTTCAAAAATTTAACAGTTTGTGTAATAATTAATTTTATATATATATATATATATATATATATATATATATATATATATATATGTGTGTGTGTGTGTTTGTGTGTGTGTGTGTGTATTTAAACTCAAAATAAAATCAAAAGAATGAACTTCATTTATAGGGAAAAAGTAATTGCGTTTATTTTTAATAAAGTTTTTAATTATTGTATTATCTATAAGTTTAAAGTTAGGTTCTAAAAGAATTATTTTATGAGACTATATATAAATTTAATACTGATTTGTAAACCATAGATAAAATAGTGTACCCGGTTTAAATTCTGGGTTGAATTTATTATAAAAAATAATAATTTCATCTATATCTCAAAACAAAATCAATTTATTCTAGTAAAAAGATATTATTTTCTTAAAAGTGAAAATAAAAACTTTCAAATCCATCTACAGTACTTTGTTACTTTTTTAAAAGACTTTAGTGATTTATTGTATTGAAACTATTAGTCGTCGTTCTAAATTAATTCAGTACATTTTTAAAATTTGGAATAAGAGATGAGCTGAATGTTTACGATATTGATTGAATAATCTATTTTATCTTATATAAAACTAAAATTATATTGGTTATTTCTTTATAACTATTAGTAATTTTAATAAATGTTTTATTATTACTTATGTGATTATTATTCATAATAAAATTAAAAAAAAATCGCAAATAGTAGGATAGTTACCTAGGTCTATACTAATATGATAAATAATGAGTTATTTTCTGTAATCTTTATATAACTTTTTATATATTTAATCTTTGTGTTTTCCTTTTCCTTCGAATTCAAAACATTTAAATTTCTTCTTAAAAATAAAATTTATACTATTTTCTTTGAGACTTCTGTAGTTAAATTATATATAATAGCCAATTCAAAAATTGTCACCAAATATTCATTAAGTGTTTCTTTAATATAATTATTATTATCAGAAGCACTCAGGAATAAAACACGGTGCCTTTGTTCTTAATGTCTCCTAAATTTTTATTATTATTTATTATATTTAGATTATCTGTAATAACATGATTTTACCCTTCATATATATATATATATATATATTTTCTTTATAATCTTTAAAATTACAAACATTATTGCTCGGTGAATCTTTATACTTATAATTATATAAAACATGTTACATATTTTTTCTTAATTTACAATCGTTTTTCAATATTTTTAACATCTTAATAATTTCTCATACCATTGTCAATAAGTATAGACAAGTACTATTTATATATTTTATTTACAACAATACCAAAATCTCTTAAAACTTTATTTTCTTTTTTTCCCATAATTGCTCTCCAGATTTATAATTTAAAATATCCTTTTTCTTTAATTATTTTCATATCCAAACATTTTCTCTTGCTATTTCTTCCTTCATTTTCAATTTATTACAAATTTTACTAGAAATATTCAGAATATTATAATAATAATTCCCATATCAAAATCTTTATAGGCTTATTGGCTGAAAATTAAAACAATGTTTTTGCTAAAATGGAAAATATTAAGACGATGGGGTCAAAATCATAATATAATAATTTACGCATCTTCATCTTCATTTAATGTAAGGCACTGTCTTAATAATAGAAAAATATACATTTTCAAACTTATGTAATTAAAATGTCTTACTTTAATTATGTAGTAATATTTAAATACCTTAAGTTATTAGCATCATGCCTATGTGTTGATTAATACGTATATATATGCGTAATATGTTCTCCTTTATTAACAATTTTACATGTTTTATGCCTCTTATTACTTCAAATACTGTAAGTTAAATTAAAATTTTTAAAAATATAATTTTTAACAAAGCTTTTGATACTCTCGTCCTTATTATCAAATAAGTTGTTTTGTAGACTCATAATATTTTAATCATATTTGAATTCATTTTTTATTACTTTAGAATGTATTGTTATCTAACATTTCCCGATAATCTATTTTAGCAAATTTATGACTTAAATAATAATTGTAAGTTTATCTATCACTACCCATACTGAAATCTCATTCATATTCTTATAACTACTTATTAATTATTAAACATTTTTCATAATACATAATTCGTCTACAGCTTTTATTTAAATCAACAATCTCTCAGAAAAATTAAATTTCACTAAAAAAAAGTGATAAAACTTTCTGAAAATATAATCATTTCTTAAACAAACCAAAAACTAACGATATAAATAAGTACATTTAAGAGACTTCAAAATGAAGTATTTTTCTAAATAATCTCTAGAACTCAAACAGATTTTTCTATAAATTTGTAGTCCAAAAAGACTAGAGGTAATAGTTAATATTACGTTGCAAAATAAAAGTACGTAACTTTATTGCCTTTTTTTCACACACCGTAAAAAATTTGAAATCTAGCGTCGATTTTTTAAAAAATTGTTAGTTGCAAGTTTCTAAAAAAAATTCCAATAATCTTCATTTATTAAAAGTGTAAAACTAATTCCGACAAGATAATAACTTATTATATCTAACTTTATAAAGTGATAACGATATGTAATGAAATTAAGTATTACACAAAACTGCATAACAATCTAAGCCCTTAAAAAAATAAAACATATTAAAAAATAAAAAACTGAAAAAGCATTAAACATACAAAATGAAATCAAATTAAAATACTAAAATTACTTTATGCACACAAAGAACTGCATAAAGAACACAATAGAAAACTCAAGTAAAAATGCATAACCGTAAAAAAACAAATAGACAAAAACGAAAACTAGACTATATTAAAAAAAACCTTGAATATAATAAAAAAGTATAAAACTTTTTCCAGAAGAGCATTTTTAGGGAAAGTTAAATTTTCAAGAAGTTTTGAAAAATTCTAAGTAAAAAACTTCTAAATCAGAAACGTAAATAATAAATCGTTTATCTGAAGAATTAAAAACGAAAATGCAGCCGACATGAAGCCGGATTTTACATTTGTATCTATATTAGTTGTTTTCACTAACACGCTATTTTTATTAGAGTAGATAAAAAAATATTATGTCTAAAAATATATACAGATTTTTTATATGCAAGTGCAAATGTTAAGAGACCATAAATGTTGTTTTGTATCTCCATTATTTTGTGTGCCGTATGTTAGTATATCATTTACCACAGTAGTGTGATTATTAAAAAAAAAGTACGATTTCTTTTACATAACTAAATTTTTCATATTTCCAAACCTTCACCTACCCAAAGTCCTTAAGAAAATGAGTATTTGTGACAATATTTACTACTAAAAAAATTGATGCTAAAAATAATTTTATTCATAATTAAAACATAACTTTGCTAATGGTAATTGATAAACATAATTTTTTTTATATTCCATTTTTTATATAAAAATAATATACTCGGAAAATAGTATTTATAACTCCAAATACCTTTCAAAACTCTTTTGGAAAATATTATTTCTTGTTCACCTCTCGAACAACGGGAAATGACATCGATTACTTTTTTGTTCCTTTTAACGCGTTGATCTCCTTTTTCAAGAAAAAAGTTTTTCTACCACCAAAGAGATTATTTTGATCTCTGAAACATTTTGTTGTTGCTTTTGTTGACCACCACGATTCAGCCAAAGATTACAGACACTCCTTCCTCCTTTCTTTGCTCTCTTAGTTATGATGACACCAGCTCTGAAAGACAATATTGTTCGTGTTTATGACCGAAGGCAGAAATTATATTTTTTTGATAAGTACTTTGAAGAGATTGTTTTCAAATTTCGTACTTATTTTCAGTTGAAAATAAAATAAATTATTTGAAGTCCTTGATTAATATGAATTTTTGAAGAATGCGAATCCATGTAATACATCGAAAATACCGCTAATTGCACAACAGTTAATTGTGTAAGCTGTGCTTTAAAATTAAAGATGTTTTTATTTCTCGGTATGAATTATATTTAGAAATATTCAGTTACGTAAATTTTTATGGAAAATGTTTAGTTATTTTCACAGTATTTTATGCTTTTTTTTTCAATTTTATGTGCAATACTCACCACATACATACAAATATACATACTTATTTATATATATATATAAAGTTGTAACAATCTAAAGAATATTACAACTTAAATTATAATTTATTTCCATTTTTTTCATCTTTTAATATTTGGCTTTTAAACTTTTTCTATTAGTATATCTTTTTTTAGTATTTTGAGATTGTTTCTATTTAGTATTCATTTAATTTACTTCCACTGAAATTTATAATTTCTCTTAAACAGTCCAATTTAAATAATGTATTGTCATTTACTTTTTAGTTTACAATTTTTATCTGTCTTTTTTGGTTTCCTTATATTTGGTCTTATTTCTGAATAGTTAATTTCTCAATCGTTAGGTTTTATTCCTTAATGGTGTCTTATATTTAATGTATCTTTAAAGGGATGATGCTTGTTAAATTGTTTTGGCTGCGTTTTTCTTATGAATATTTGCTTTCAAAAACACAGACAACCCACAATGTAATATTGAAATATGTCAAATGACGAGGTTGACACTTGAATTACACATCAGTCTCCACAACTAGGTTAAGCAAACTTGAAGACGTTGAGTCTCAACGGATTTAAAGTACATCAACTCCTAGTTGAAAGATTTTTGAAAGTTTACAATTTGAACGCCTGAACTACCGTTACAAAATACCGTTATCCTTGAAAGAAGCTGCAACTGTACCAACTATTTATTTTTTCGCGAAATATCCAATTATTCAGTTAATATCATTAAATAAAGAAAAAAAAGTTTAATGATTAAATATTTTTAAAGTTAAAAAAGGTATTAGGAATGTCTTAAAGTTTTCTTATTTTATTTCTAAAAGCAACTAAATTTTATCTTAAGTTGTGATCTTTTTCTTTTCTTTTCGAATGGAGAAAATGCTTCGGTTACCTTGTTACATAAAATTCTTTATGCTATTCTATTGCTTTGTCGAACGCAAAATCTGTTGCGTGCAATTCTTTTGAGTACTATGTCCTTTACGAAACAATGCCACGCTTAGACGAGAGAAAAATTTAATAAAAGAATCTTGCAATTGAAAGCGGAATTTCGTTACCAACAAACAAATTAACTCCTGCCACAGATAAGGATCTTCGAGGTTTTTTTTTTTCTTCTTGAAAACGTCTCAAACTGATCAACGGTTGGGGTTTTTTTCTTGTCGCTTTCACAAAGCTATTTTTTTTTTTCTTCTCTTTTTTTCAATTCGATACATACGCTTTACAACCAATATCTTGGTATTTTCGTTTCAAAATCTAAGATGGAAAATGCCTTGAAGTTGCATCTTGCATGCTCTCCTAAAAATACAAGTAAAAAAAGAAAGATAAGATCATACTGAATTTTTTCCCTTGGTTGAAGTAATCTATAAAACAGATTGTATTGTAATGAGTAAGAATTAATGTTCCTTATGTGAATTAATGTGTCTTAAAAAAAATTAAGGATTAGCTACTTTTAAAAAGTATTTCCTGAACTTTTTTAAGTTCTTGGTACGAAATTTTGCTTTAAACTGTTGTGAGACATTTAAATTGAATTAAAGAAAGAAGGGTTTTTTGCATCTCAATAAATTAAAAGTAAATAATCGTGGAGGATGTGATGTCATGTTCTTATGTCTGTCTCTCTTATTTTGTTATTAAGGAAATGTGTTGAAAGAATGTCTTAAAACACTTTGTGTAGTTCTAGAAGTTGATTGGCAATAAATTCCGTTAGATATTATTTTATAATAAAAATCGAAAATACTTTTTTAAGAACTATTTTGAAGTTTCTCAAATATCTTCCGTATTCTTCAAAAATCAAAATTTCTCAAAATCACTTCAACTTTTTGATGATTAATTGTCAAAATGGACGGTAAGGCTTAGGAATCCGACAACGTAAAAAAAATGTATTAAAATAAATTGAAATTTTTATGAACATTTTATTCGTTAAGATGTATAATAGTTTTTCAAATGGCCGCGGTAGCCTAGTGGTCATGGTTTCGGATTCGTGGCCGGCGGTTTTCGTTCAGTCGCGACTTATCCTTGGCCGCCAAAGACCCGCCGTGTTGCCGGGGCTGATGCACGTTAAATCTGTCAGGGCCCAAAGTCCTGCCGTTGGAGTGGTGTGGATGTTAGGAGAGGGGGGTGCCATCTTAGGTGTCATCCTCGTCACTTGACCGTGGTTCAAAATTACGAGGTCCGTCGCCAATAGCCCTCGTGTTGCTTCTAGAGCGACGTTAATAAAAACTAAACTAAACTAAATATTTTTTCGAAGAATCCATTATTCTCACACTGCATTCTTTGCAAAACAAATTACAAAGTTTTAATACTAAGGAGTTGGAACTATTTTAATTCTGGTGTTATTTTGTTTTAGTTATTTCTATGTATTTTTATACACACAATAATTTTGTATTGAATCATTCCTCTTAGTTAAGTGGAACTCTGTAAGAATGCTTGTAGTCAATGTAATCATTTCTTTAACAAAAAAATTATACAGTTTACAAAAATTATACTGCTTTATGATAATAAATAATTTTTTAAAAATATCTTTTTTTAATAACTGAATATACAATTTTAAAGACAAGTATTTTTTCTTGATTGAGTGAAATTTTTCTAACTTTATAAACATGATTAAATCGAGGTTTTCAATAAAATAAATTTCACTTTAAAAGCTACAAATATTTTTCCTGAGATTAATAATGTTTGAATAGAAATACTAATTTCTAGTCTCTCTTCCCTAAAAATCAATTTCTTATTGCCAATGAAGAAATTAAATATTACTCTTTGTTAGAATATGTTTCGTCATCATTTAAAGACCACGTATAGAAAAAAAAAATCAATCATATCTATACTATTTGTTTAGAGCATGGAAATGAAATAAAGAAACAACGAATATATCTGCGCGATAAAGAAGATTAATGGACTGTTTTTACTTTTCACAAGAAAAAATATTGTTGAAAGGTACGGAACGAACAAAAGAAACCGAAAAGGGGAAAAGGATTTAGCATATGAAGATAAGTAGCAAATAGTATAGTCCTTCTCTTTTAATGGAAGGATCAATAGAATCGTGATGGATATTTAATTCTAAACACTTTGCATTATAGTAAGCAATATGCATATGGTTTTTGTATAATTTTAATTATTGTTACTAAGAAATAATCGGGATATCTGCATAGAATTTAGTTTTTATATTAATGGATCCATTCGTGCAAAATGTTGTAAATTACGGCTATTCATACTAATGTTTTTTTTATTTCATTAAGCCATAGGTTAAGGATACCTACAGTTTGAGGAAGATAGTTTTATTACTGAGTTTTACGATAAGAGAGCATTCGAAAGGTCAAAAAATACTAGGAGAAATATATAAGTTTCAGACTGTTTAGAGAAAATAATAAATCAAACAGATATTTCTGGTTCGATTAATTTTGTAATATTTAAAACGTCTCAATACCCCAGATAATAATAAGACATTACGATACTACGAGTTAGTTTCATTTACGGTTTCTTGATTCCAGTAACATCAATATGAATAATTGTAAATTACAGCATTACGTCCATAAGAATCAAATCATATACATACTAAATTTTATCAAAGTAACTTAATTATTGATTAATAATAATTCCTTTTCCTCTTTGTTCGGTGAACGGTTAATTTTCAAGTATTGGAATATAAAACGATTTAAAAGTAAGACATTATTCTCTCTATCGGAATATATCCTAATAAATACTCATGCTTTACTGGAGATATAATCTCATGTACACAGCACTCAAAAATTTATTCCGTCTTACGAGATCATTTATATATGGTTTGTACCTACAATACAATAAAAAACATTTAGTTGGCTCATTTAGTAAAACATGTGGTTAGAGGAAGAAAAAAAATTAATAAAACCCTTGTTAATCATCAAAATATTGTTAACAGGATATTCATGTACTGGATGTTGAACTAAGGGTTCTTAGATATTGACTAGATACGCTTTTTCTACATTTAAATTGCTGACTTAACACCTGATCATAGAAACTACATCCTTAAAAGTATTTTCACCAGAAAACGATATAATAAATGCGATCAGAAATTTCAATTTTTTTTCAAGCATATTATATTTACTTAAAATTAATTAATCTTTTTCAAATAACGTAACCGAAAAAGTGAGAATCTCTATAAAATAAATCCCACATACATTATACGAACTTTGTTACTAATCAGAATATTACAATTTTCATTTAAAATACAGGAAAATGAAATAAAAGGATTTAAATTGTGTTTATAGCATTTTAGCATTTTTAATTGCTGATCTTCATTGCTGTTTGTCGCGAGCGCTCAATTATTTTTGAATAGTTTATTAAACTGCGATTGGCAACGCCAGTCGAATTCGGAGAATGAAAAAAGTAGTTCAATTCTATAAACAATATGAAAATATTCTAATTGAAAAAATACAGCTCAAAATTACTCACCCCACACTTCTTTCAAGTAGAGTTGAAATTCAAGAATAAAGCATCCGTTATCTTTCAAATCAAATTTCAAACTTCAATTGCAACTTCATAAAACAACATTTCAATTCTAATCCAAAGGTCCCGAAGTGAGGCACCAGAAATGTTCTGTCTAAAAGCTTTTCATTAGAAGGATTGGGAGAGCTTCAATATTTTACAACAGTCTATTAATGACTTGGACGGACACATACAAAAAGACAAATAGTTCAAAGCAGAAGGTGGGGTGAATTATTTTGAGCTGTATTTTTTGAATTAGAATATTTTCATAAAGTTTACAGAATTGATCTACTGTTTACTTTATTGCATATTGAATTGAATATGGATTGGGTGGAATCGCCGCTAGCTATAAGTGGTTTTAGTTTAACTGAAAAGAATTACGCAGCTGCCATTACACTTTTGAAACAACGTTTCGGTAATCAGGCTATGTTAATTCATGCGCATTCAAACAATTTACTGAATATATCTCCTATTAAGATTATATCTGATATCCATGGATTACGAAATTAATATAATAAATTTGAAACCCAAATTCGCAGTTTAGAAGCTTTAGGGTCACTGAGAATACATATTGTTGTTTACTTTGTCCGATATTGTTAAAATTGCTTCCCTGTGAAATAACTTTAGAATACTCGCACTCAAGACAATGATAAAAAATTGGATGTTCAGACTCTCATAAACTTCTTGCAGAATGAAATTGAGTCTCGCGAAAGAGCGTTTCAAATACATAAATCACAATTAAACTAAGCAGACATAAAATCGCAAAGAGATACGAGAACACATAGAAGAAATATGGTTAATGATAAATGCTCGTATATGCGAAATATAAACAGTAGCTGTTCATGGGTGCCAGTCAGGGCAGATGTACCTTCCGTTACAGAGTTGTTAACATCATCATATTATTTATGCGTATTCCGTCAGAATAAAAATCATAGAAGCGTAAATCGCAATGTATTGAATGTTATTGAAAGAAAAGAATTTTGCAAACGTCATGGGTTATGTTTTCTTTGCTTGATACCGGGACATATGTTAATAGATCATAAGCAGAAGAATCCTTTTTCTTGTTTATTTTGCTCGAAAATGCATAATATCGCGCTTTGTTTTAAAAGGGAAAAATAAGAAAACGGAGACTTTGCAATCTTCTAAAACTGATAAAACAGCATCAAAACATGTCAGCGTTGAACAACATAAAATTGATTGTACAGTTTCCAATCATATGAACAATGGTGAAAAAAAAAATTATTACAAACCACTTCTGTTAAATTAGTTGGAAAATTATCGAGTAAAAGTAATTCGCTTTCTATATGATCCAGGTAGTCAACGATCATTTATTCAAAAGAAACTTTCGAGACAGTTGTCTTTGAAATAGATTAGGTGAGGAAGAACTATTAATTCATACTTTTGGCTCAAAGGTTCCAACTCGAATAAAATGTGTTTGAGTCCAGGGGAAAATAAGAGATATTCTTGATAAGGACGAGGTAATAATAGAAGCTTTAGAAATTGATGAAGTAACGAATGCTCCCCTGGAATTTACTCCTATTGATATAATTAACGAATTAAAACCCAAAGGAATTAATTTATGTTATGTTGATTACGGTGTTTTTGGAAACGAAAACATTTCTTTACTTATAGGCGCAGATCATTATTTTAACATAGTAAGCGGGAAAATTAAACGTTTGTATCCGAAATTAGTTGCAATCAAAAGTAAATTTAGATGACTTTTAACGGGAAAAATAGAAGGGAAACATTACTCCTATAACAATGTAACTTCTGCTATGTCATCGATATCCTTTTTTGTAAGGGGATCTAGTATTGAAAATCTCTGGAAATTAGACACTTTAGGCATTCGTGACCCCATTGAAGTGCTGCCAAGAATATAAATGGAAATTGCACATTTAAATAATTTTAAAGAAACAGTTACTGTAGATAATAAGGGCAGATATGAAGTTTATTTGCCATGGGATGCTGATCATATCATTTTAAATTCAATGAAGACATCTGCAAAGAATGATTGAAATCAACTACTAAGAAATTGCTTCAGAAAAATCAGTTTGATGATTTTGAAGCTGTGTTAATTCAATGGATCGAAGATGGAGTCATTGAAGATGTGCCTATCAATGAAATTGAGGAGAAGAGTCATTATCTATCACACATAGTTGTATTTAAAGAATTATCTA
The DNA here is from genome assembly GCA_019974015.1 of Nephila pilipes. Classification (NCBI taxonomy): domain Eukaryota; kingdom Metazoa; phylum Arthropoda; class Arachnida; order Araneae; family Nephilidae; genus Nephila; species Nephila pilipes. The sequence continues at coordinate 16,834 of BMAW01027186.1, read as the reverse complement.
CAACGAAAGTTCGTAGCGTGTTTGACGCTAGTTGTCGAGGAAAGAATTTATTATCCTTGAATGATTGTTTAGAAAAAGTCCCAAACCTTCTAGAAGAAATATTCCCCATCTTAATAAGATTCAGAAAAGAAAAAATAAACGTTGTGTCTGACATAAAGAATGCATTTCTTCAGGTATCGATATTCAAGCCCGATTGCGAATTCTTAAGATTCCTTTGGAGGGATAATTTTGAGAAGAAAAGTATCAAAAAACTTTTAAACACAAGCGTCTAATATTTGGTTTAAATTGTATCCTTTCATATTAGGAGCTGTTCTGAATTATCATCTAGAAAAGGATTACGGAGTTTTCCAGAAACTGTTTCCAGATTAATGAAGTCTTTCTGCGTTAACAATTATGTCACTTCAGTTTCTAATGAAAATACCTTGTACAGATTTATTGAAGAGTCTAAGCACATATTGGCTACTGCCTGCTTTGACTTAAGAGGGTGAGAGCATACGTCATTTAAAATTGGTCGTGATCTATCTGACCCCATTCCTGTTTTAGAACTATTGTGGAATAAAGATGAAGATAACATTTTCTGTGATTTAGCTGTATTGAAATGCTCCTCCTTCGACTTAACAAGAAAAAACGTTTTAAGTATAGTTCACAAAATTTTCGATCCCCTTGGTGTTTTAAGTCCCGCAACATCGATTCTGAAGTTGCTCATCCAAAGAAGTTGGAACTCGAAAATTGTATGGGACACAGTCCTGCTTGATGACTATCAGAGATAATATTTTTCCTGGTTACGTGATGTAGATTGTTCATTAAATGGGAAAATTGCTAGAAGCTTAAATATTGACAAAATTCATGGACTAAGTTTACATATTTTTTGTGATGCGAGCAAAAATGCTTAGAGTACTGTGATATTTCTTCGAAAAATGGAAAAGGACAACATTTCGGTGTCATTTGCTTCTGCGAAGAGTCGAGTAGCACCCTTTCGTAAAACTACTATTCCAAGATTTGAACTATTTGAAAGGCATGTCTTTCAATTGTTGTGATTAAAGCATTAGGCTTAGAAAATATTCCAGTTTTCTATTGGAACAACTCTTCAACAGTACTTTATTGGATTGAAAGAAATAAAAATTGGGGTGTGTTTATAAAGAACCGAATACAAGAAATTAAATCATTGACATCTAACGGAACCGGGAAGCATGTCCCAGGAAACTTAAATGCAGTAGTTCTACCATCGTGAGGATATTCTATAAGTGCATTGGTCAAATCAAGATGGTGGGAGGGGACAGATCGGTTAAGAGGAATTGAAGAAAAATGACCCCAAACCGAAGCTGTTTTAAACAACGATGAGATTCAGAGGTAAAGAAGAAAAACTGCTGCTTCTCATTTGACATTTATCGAGGAGAAAGGGTATTTGAAATATTTTCCAGCTATTTTAAAATTGTGCGAATGACAGCATGGATTCTTCGATTTATAACAGGCTGTGGACAATCATAAGAAAAATGACCGGAAATTTGACTGTTCAAGAAATCAACTCAGCTGAAAAGAAGTTGCTGAAACTTGAAAAAGATTTTGGATAGTGAAAGGAAGGAAAACTAACTAAAGCGTCTTATTCAAATGTATACATTGCAAAAAGTACACAGCCGGAGCGGTAGAAACTTTATCATCTACACTTCCTGAAGATAGAATTCGAAATGTGTCTGCATTTGAAGTGACAGGTATTGATTTTGCAGGACCTCTTATCAAAAAGAAGGCAAAAAAGCTTGGATCCTGGTTTTTACATGTGCCTTGTATCGCGCAGTGCATTTATTTTATTTTTTTTACAAACTATAGAAAAAAAATGATGCACCAAGAAGGATTTGCCCGATTGTAATGAAATTTTGTATGCAAAAGCTTTTTGAGGAATTGATTAATATTTGGTGTCAAATGAAGGAATAGCGGGCTCTACAGCACAACGCATTTAGCAGGTGTATATAAGAAGTGATTCTAAATCTGGTGATCAAATTTTCTGTTGCATTGCGATTAGAAATACCTTTCGACGACTGAAAAAATGCCTCGCCTCAAGATTCGAGCTCATTACGACCAACTGTCACAGTTTGAAAGAGGTCGTATCATTGGATTGAAAGAGGTAGGCTGGGTAAATCGGATAATCGCTTGTCTTATTGCTCGAAGCAATGCGGCAATTAGAAGATGTTGGCAAAAATAGGTGGACAATGGCAGATCTTAGCGTCCTGATGGTAGTCGTCGACTTAGGGCCACAGCAGATCGGGAGGACAGAGTAATTGTCAGAAAAGCTGAAATAGCGCCTGATTCGTCATTATCAACCACCAGACGTGCGGCCCACACATGACTGCCCACCATGATCATTCACAGACGGCCGATAGAGCGAAATTTGTGTTCGTAACGACCACTAGGTCCCTGTCACTCACGCCTGTACACTTTCGAGCCAGATTATAGTGGTGCGTGGCTGGATCAGGTTCGCATGATGCTGACTGGGGACGTAAAGTGTTTAGCGACGGATCCAGCTTCTAACTGTGTCCTGTCAATCAACGATGACGTATCTGGAGACGGCCAGGTCAGCGTGCCGATCCTGCTTTCACTATTGCACACCACACAGGCCCTCAACCTGGAGTTAGGGTCTGCGGTGCCATTTCCTTTGATATCCGCCCCCTGCGTCGTGATTGGAGACGCACTTACAGCACATCGGTACGTCGACGACATTCTGATGCCTGTTTTGCTACCGTTCCTTTTGCAGTACCCTGGACTTATTTCTCAGCAAGATAATGCCACACCACATACGGAACGTGTTGCTATAAACTGCCTACCAGCTTGCAAAACACTTCCTTGATCACTTTCCAATCGGGCATGTCTGGGATATGATGGGAATGTGACTGCATCTACCAGAGAAAGCTGATCATCTAGCGAGACAAATGGAGAAAATTTGGCTACAAATACCACAGGAGATCATCAGAGAACTTTATTACTCTATGCCACGTTATGTGGGAGCTTGCATCCAGGTTAGAAGTGATTCAACATTTTATTGAGCTCGTTACTTTGTAACTATATAACTCTGAAATATATCATTCAATTTTTCTGAAATTTTATTTATTTTCTATTCAGTAAATATTTTTCCTATCCGACAATTTTTGTTTCCATCAAGCAATTCCTTCTTGGCGAGTCGACTCTTTGGTTTTAGAGTGTACATATATATGTGTGTGTAAATGCATAAGAATCCCTGATTTCAGGATGAATAGTCAATTTTATTATCATGTTTACCAGATTGCAGAGGTATACTCTGTGATGAAATAAAAGATTTGTGTGTCATAACAGAAATAACTTTTTTAAAGTCTGGATCAATACCGTTAAGGGTGTTAAACAAGGATTTTCAGAATAAAAGGTTGAAAATCCTGGTTGAAAATCCTGAAAACACGTTAAGTGTGTTTTCAGGATTTTCAGGTCTGAAACGTGTTGAAAATCAAACCAGATCTGAGAACTAAATAGTTCCTCCAAACGTGAAGTTTTCTTTATCAAGAAACAGCATCACTCTCTTTCCAGTAATAATTTATTTTATTAAAAAAATATTTTTTTGCAATTTCTTTTGTAATAATTTTATATAAGTAAATATTATAGTACATGGGAATACTATTTACATCCAAACAATAACTGATTTTACCTTAAAATATAAAAATAGGTAATAAGGATATAGTAATTCACGAAAAAGATCTTTAACGTTAACTAAATCGTGGGGGAAATATTGAGAAAAACAGGTGTACATCATGGGCAAACTCTCCAATGGCCAACTCTCTTTCTGCATCTATCACCACGAAAGAGAAAGCTAGGGTTAATACGAAATGTGATTTTATGCTTTGTCATAATATTCGAGATTTTAGAAATGATGTGTAACAATCTAAATTCATTCTGCCTTCTAACAATATCAGGCATCTGTTTGAAATAATGCCATATAGTACTGTGGTATGCAATGTAGACCACAGTATTACAACGTCCTATTTTCCCAGCCTAACTCAAAATCTTAATTCATGATTTAATTAAAAAAATCCATCTTATGTTACATATCCATTCGTTTTTAATTTCCAACTCTCTTTGATAGCAACTACGTATCTTAATACTGTGAATGCTACTTTTGTCAATCCACAGTCAGTAACAGAAAAATTGTAATTTCAATATCTCGTGGAAAGCAAGTCCTTATCATATATCTCCCTTCTTACCATTATATCCAAACATATGTATATCTTTATATCCTAATCACTTCACATAACTTCACTCTTCATATAATTTACCTCATCACGTTTCCCCACGTTTGCGAAGAAATTGAAAGTTTCTTCAATTCAAATCGGTAAAAGCCTCTAAGGTTAGTGAAGAGAAAATCGCGAATGGCTCAACTTTATTAACACATTGAATTTCAATTGTATCCAATATTTCCTTCTGGGCGCAATATTTGTTTTGACGTAGGTGTATATATTGAAAGATACTTTTAAGAATCAAATGCAAATTGATTTCAGCAAATTGAATTAAGTATGTTAAATTATCGAATGGAATATTTTAAAACTGTTTACCATTCTTCATACCAATTACAAAATATTAAAAAGAAATTATACTCCTTTATAAGAATAAATGCGTCAACTGATGGAACAAATTTTTAAACACTAAGTAAAATTTTAAGATAAAAAAAAATCAGAAGCTATTTTAATTTTTAATAACACTGGTAAAAAATGTGTTTTTTAAACAGGGATTTTTTTTTTTCAAATTTCACACCTTGATTGACATATTCTTTTATACCTTAACTTTTAAGTAACATTCGTCTGTCTTGAAAATAGGGAGCAATGGAACGAATAAGAGAAGATACTTCCCTGCTACGCTTCTATTATAAAGGAAAAGATGGATTGTCAGAAATGTCACCAGTTAACAAAAGAGAGCTTAAGCACTGGTCCCATCACCTTGGTGACGGATTTGGTGACTATTTGGTGATTTGGCTAGAAATTTGGCGTAGCATTTAATTCTTTAAATAATTAGTTTTAATGAATTAATTTTTATTACTTTTAATTAATTTATAGAATTGCCATCGAAAACAATTGTGTATAAAAAAGTGCAGCTTAATTCAGCTCTATTTTTAGACTATTTTTCGTTTGATATGTATGTAAATAGAAAATCAACGTTGCTGTAGATGTAAATTTATACTACTCCGAAGAAGAGAGGGAGTTTAAAAGTAAAAACCAACTTCAATGAAAATAATAAACTTTGGAGGAAGAGATTACTTAACTGTCACTTTTCTTGATAATCTTTTACTGTTTCCCATTCTGTTTAATGTGTAGAGTCCAAAAAAAAAAAGTTTTTTCTGCAGGTCTTCTTTGTGGTGAAATTCAATCGTTCTCTGCTTCAGGATTGATTTATCGTTATTTGCTAAAAATAAAAAAAAAATGCTGTTTTCAAAAGCTTTTTGTCAAATATAAAACGAAACGTTTGCACAAAGGAAAAGTCCGAATATAGGATAAAATGTTTTGTAATATTTGAAGGATGCTTGAACGAAAAAATAATTGTTCTGCAACTATTAAAAGACGTTTTTCAATGCTCGAATCTGCCTACGTTACAGATGAAAAATCTATATATGTAATAAAAACTATTTTTTTCAGATTATGAAGAGTTCTGTCATTAAAACTGCATCTTGATTTCAATCTGCATTAAGACTAATGTATTGTACTTTAAAATTTTTTTTGACTTGAATAAATTCTTTTTCAGTTTCAGAAATTACTGTGGAGCAAACAGTCATTTATTATTATTTTTCTCAATTCACATAATTCTTGTGTAAACGTTATAATATTATGATAGCTAAAATTAATTTCCTTTAAAAGAACAGCTGTCTTATTAATGTTACAAGCCCTGTTCTGAAAATGAAAGAATAAAGAACTTAATTTGAGAGTCTATATGATTTTTCCGAATACAGTCACACACACATGCTGCTAAAAAAACTAAAATCTAGGGAAACATGTGGGCTAAAGAAAATATGAAAATACTTAACAGAAGAGCTAACGTCACGTAAGACATCCAAAAAAATTTTTTATCCCAAAAACTAGATAACTGATTAAATTGTTCGTATTGTAATTTCTTAGAAACTTCCCTCTTTTCATTGTCTCAATCGTGAAAAGCAATTGTTCAGCTTTTGTGGTTTGAGAAAAGGTAAAAGTCAAGGCAACGTGATTTATCTTAATCCATTTGATTCCCCCCCCTTTTGCCTATTATTGAGCAATTGAATGTTAGAAACTGAAAGAATTGTAACCAACTCTGTTGGGGTTGATTGATTGCTTTTATTAACGTCGCGATAAAAGCAACATATGAGCAACGGTTCTCGTAACTTTGTAACTCGGTCCAGTGACGACGACGACACCTGAGCTAGTACGTCTCTTCCTCAAATTTCCCTACGCCAATGGAAGGACTTTGAACCTGGCCGATTTCAAATACATTAACTCTGGTTATATGGCTATCTTTGTTGTACTAAGGTTCGAATTCACAGCAATGACGAAATATGAAACGCGAGTTCATCACCATGACCAAATGATTATCGCGAACAATGTTGGAGTGGTAATGAGTGCTATTTCATGATTATGTAATTAACGTGAGGAAATGTTGGGTGGTTACTAATTGCCGTGATGTCCACTTTGCTGTTACAGCGATTGAGGACTAATATAAGATACGTCCAAACAGGACAGGCAATTTACTCCCATGTAAAGACAGTTGCATTCTTGCGTAACAGGATGAAGGATGTCAAGCTGAAAAAGAATTCGAAAGAAGTTTCACCAGGGTAATTTCTTAGGCCAATGACCAATGTATGCCCTTTGACATCAAACATTGAGGAACGCAGAGATTGGATGCAACATGATAAGATTCCAGTGTTGTTTACTGACAAGTTCCGAGTCAGTCTGTAGTGTGTTGCGCCGTCTGATTTTGTTAGGAGATAATATGGCTCTTGAATTACTCTCACCCACCCACACACTGGTGTAAAAAATGATGCATAACAAACAAAGTGGTTTGATAGTATGAGTTTGAAACTCCATTGATTAGACTGACGGATTTGCAATTCGGAATGACAATTTAAACTGTTCAAATATATGGAGACGAAATACTGAGGCATCATATTATACCTTACACTGCAGCCTCTGACGATTTCTTCCCTTTAATAAATGATAGTTCCAGACCTCATAGAGCTCGTCTTGAAGAGAACATGTTCGAAACTGAAATAATACAGTGCATGGAGTAGCTAGCATTATCTCCTGACTTACATCTGATCAAAAATGTTTGAAACTCACTGGGACGATGCGAGGAAACAATATCAAGTCTTCCTTTTTCTGTCCAAGACTTGGAGGTTGTACTTATTCAGGAGTTAAACGGTACGTCCTGACCTCTTATCAATAACCTCATCTCATCCGTGTAATATAGGTGTGCATCTCTCATAGCTTTTCCAGGGGACCACAAACCAAGTTAAACAACTTACATCATTTCCAAACCTCGCCTTATTTAACATTCACTTACGACCAATTGTTACCAAGATGAACCGTTTTACTTTGCTTTCATTGTTTCAGAGAATTGAATATCTCATACAAATTTTGGCGCCTTTTTATTACATTTTTTATACGTATACATTTCCATTTATGCCCATATATGGAGGTTTCACGCGGCACTTCTTTGATTTCTCCTTAATATATATATATATATATATGAGTGTGTAAGTAATTATTATATAATTTTAATGTGAAATTGACAAAACGTTATTAATATTTATACAAATTAGTATTATGAACAGTAACTATTGGAAAACCATAATTATTATTAAAACTAGTAAAATGTAAAAAAAAAAATTAAAAGGAACATATAATAAAATTAAAAAAACAAAACATTAAACTTAAAAACAGTTTATTTTAAAATTTAAAGAAAACAAAATATTATGTGCAAAAAGGCATTAATTTCCTGAATATATAATATTTAAAAATACTTAGGAATACATATTAAACATGCAAATAATTAAAACTTTAAAAATAAAGCCAGTAATTTAAAACAATTACAGTAATATATATATATATATATATATGTGTGTGTGTGTGTGTGTGTATGAAGCCAGATATTGGCAAAACATCCTGTTTAGTGACGATTCCTGCTTCCTTTTAGTGATAGATGATAACTGCATCTGGCTGTGGAGGCACCATGGTGAACGAAACAATTCCATCCCCGTTGTCACACGACAAAATTCTCTCAAAGCAGGCAAATTGGTCTAGGGAATGGATAGAGGGATGGAGTCATCGCCTATGATAACCTGTCCACTTTAATCGTGATACGTGGAACCTTAACGGACCGAACATATTGTAATGACAATCGTTCACCCCACGAGAAATCTTTCCTATATGGTATACTAAGGGCACTTTTCCAAGCAAGGTTAACAAAGGTTTCATCTTATTTTCCTTCCAAATACTGTTTTCTTGCATTTGCAAACTTGCTTCAACGTTTATATAACTGTTCGAAACAATCATAGAAAACATTTTTTCATATTATTATCTACTGTTGTTCCGTTGCATTTCCCATTTCCTTTTCAAAATCAGCTAAACAATGTCCCTTCAATTTCTTTTTCAGCCGTGGAAACAGAAAAACAACCACTCGTCCTAAATCGTGAGAAGAGGGAAGGTGCTCCAGAGCATTACCATTGTCACCGACAAGCGATGTTCTTTATTAATATCAGGTAGGAATATGCGTCACACGTTGTTACGCATCAAGTCCCAATCGATTCATGCATATTTTTCCGCGAGATAATTTCTTCTTTGTCTGATTTCATAGCCATCTGCAAGTATCCAAGTAACGTTCCTTGTTCACAGTTTGGCGTTGTGGAAGAAACATCTGGTGAATCTCGCAATGGAACATACAAGGGGCACACTCCGAAAATTAAATTCAATGCGCGCGCAACACTGATGAAAACGCTTTTTCCACTCTACAATCCCGTTTATTTTTCATTGCATTGTTTCTGCATGCTTTCTTCAGCATCTAAAGAGTCTCAGACGAGGAATTTTCCAGCAAAACACTAAATTTGATGCTGACTCGCAGTTCTGAAACGACATTTCAAAATCCTGCTTTTCTAAAACCCACTTTATGAGAAACAAGATGCAACTTCCGCTGAGAATTACAGATGTTTGGAAACGGAATGAAATAACTGCCGCCGGGTGATTGTTTCAAGTGACGTCAGTCTGCGAGCTGATTCTCACTTACGAATATAAAAAATGAATTACTTGTGTACTCGGTGATGGCTGAACTTATATATTGTGAGTGTCTCTGTGCTGTTGCGACCTTTATGAATATAGTATATGTTTACTGAAATTTCTTTCGATTTATTTCTATCCTAGATACCAGCTTCTGGTAGATGCAGCCCATTTGATTTTACTTTCAAATTAATATTTTCAGTCGTTTTAGAACAACAGAAGTGGTTGACAGGTAGCTCAGAACACTTCTTAGAAATGCTGCCAAATTACTCTTCCAGCGAACGCCTGCAAAATTTCCTAGAACATTTTCATCCTACTATATATCTATGTACATCCATTTCATTCCATAACTTTACATGTATGTAATCATTGATTAATATACTTTTGCACGCGTCTTTGTCAAATTAATATACATGTCATGGATAATTATGTGAAGAAAGCGAATTTAAAAGAACACTATTTTGTGTTCTTTAGATACTATGTTGCCAAATAAATTAAAATCAAAAGTATAATGAGTTCCTGTTCCTTTTGACATAAAAATAACATCGTCTTTTCAAGCCATTGTCTCTTTTTCTATGATTAGTTTAATAGAAAAGACATATGCAAATGTATTTTTATTCTTAAGTCCAGATTGGACATCGATATTCTTTTCCATTATACAACTTCTTTCGATTTTCCTTTTTCCGTGAAATGTTCCACACAAAAAGGGGAAACTACGAGAAGCAAATTCTTTTGAAAATCAAGAGAAAGACAGACACATGCCTTGTTCGAATTTTGTTTTTGTCCGTACGCCTTTTATTTGCTTTTGTTTCAAGTATTTGTTCCTCGAATAAATTGAATTTTTGAGCTTTAACGCTTCTGCAAATTAAATTCTTTCGTTTCGCCGCCTTTTTTGTTTTGTCTATTCTGAATACTGAATCAAGTCTTATTCATTAAATTTGTGATTCGTGTATGTTTCATCCGAAACACATTAATTATTTTTATCAACTTCCCCGAGATGCAAGGAACAGATATATTTTTTTTTAATATTTTAAAATAGTGTACAACCGCCTTTAAGTGTTTTTGAGTAATATGTTTGAGAATATAACCTAAGATAGAGTTATGACTGATAAGGATTATTTGCATATATATATATATATATATATATATATATATATATACACACTCAGAGACAGATTCCTCGCGTGTGTGTGTGTGTGTATGTGTGTGTGCGCGCGGGGTGTGTGTGTTTGCGTGTGTGTACTTGTGAGAGATGAACACCAATCTTATCACTTTCTTTTCTTCTTTGCAATTTCTGTTCTCTGTTTGGACATACTTTCGTTTTGTTTATTCAACCAACAATATTTCATGCGCATATTAACTGTAATTTTCCTTCTATCAATAAAATGTTTGTTTCGGAAAATCAAGCGTGTAAAAATAAAAATAATAATTTTATTCTTTATAACTTTTTTTATTATCCTACAAATTTTAAGAGATCTATGCTAAATATATTTGAAATTATGATAATCTTTATGGTCATGGGCATTCACATTCTGATGCTAATAAGCTGGAAGGACCTTTGGTTTCTTACCTATTCTAAAGGTATCACATTATTTTGAAATTATGGGTAGATATTGCATTCAATTTTTATTGTTTGTCTATATGTGTTGATATATCCCACGCTCGTTCTTTTGAGTAATTATATTACATATTTTTGAAACATTATTTTGTTTCGGTGTTGTAGAACACACTTTTAAAAAGTGTGTTGTAGAACATAAGTTTAAGCACAATATAACACAACATAAGTTTTTAGACGAACAAATTGCGTCCTTTTCTATTTGCTACTATTTATAATCATTCGTACATTATAATATAAAATTTTATAAATTTACCATGCCTCATTCAAAGAGCAAAAACATTTCAAATAAAACGAATATTCAAAACCGTTGGTGCTTTGAAAAAAAGTTATTCATGACAATTCAGAGCATTAATTGAATTGAGTTAATAGTACAAACAAGACGTAAATATATAAAATTTCTACCATAAAAACATATTATATTCTATTTATTTTTATGTGCACAAAATGATTATATTTCTACTTTATAAATTGAATTTTAAATGTAAAAATTTTGAAATGCAAGTACTGTTATTTTCAATAAATTATCTACTAAGTGTTTTACAGTTTTAATTAAAAAAATTAAATTTTTTTTTACCTCATATAATTTGTAATTGAGTGTATGATAGTGAATAATTTAAAATTTTTTACCCCTATTTAATATTAATATATATACCAAATTTAGTTAGGCGTTAAAAATATTATATTCTCAAAACGTATTATTATTTCAAACGTTAGCACGTGCTAGAAATAGATAACAGTTTTAGGGAAAAAATATTGTATTTGTGTTTAATAAAACGAACAAATACGTGATTATTTTTCTTATTTTAAATAAATAAGATAATTTATTTCATAGTTTACACTTTCTACAGTTATATTACATATTTTGAATTTAGTATTATTATATTTTGTTTTGAAGCAATTGTTGAGCTGTGATATTTTCTTGCTTAATACTGTAGTGAAAGTCACTTAAAATCCAATTGATTTCGACAGGGACGAAGTCATCCAATGAGACTCAGTAACTGAGATGCGCGCGCACCTATGAAAGAGAGAGACAGAACGAAGGAGGAAGGAAACGGGGATCTAGTGGGTGTGACATGGCGATGTTTAGAGATTTAATAAAATTTAATAGGTATCTCTAGCCTGGTTATGTTCATTCGTAATACTTTACAATACTAGCACAAATATGCGATTCCCTATCCAAAAGCCTAAGATCTCATTTTAATGTAATTTGACTTTTATATTTTACGTTTATTTTTGTATTGATTTTTGTCTTGTGGGTTTAGTTCTGCGTTTATGTGTCAAGTATTTTAAAATAATTCTTTATATTAAAATTAAGTTTTATTTTTACGTTTTAAAATTTGTTAAAATTTATATTGCTCTAGTTGCACATTTTATTAGTATTATAGCTTTTTCTTAGTATTTTTCTCATAGCAATTTAAAAAACTCAACATTTGTAATTACTTTAAGTCTTATTAAATTAGTGTTAGTATAAATTTTAATAGTTTTAAAGTTACATTTAATTTTTTTTAATTTACACACACACACACACATATCTTTAATCTCTATATTATTTAATAAATTCCTATATTTACAAATATGAAATTTCATAGCTTTTAAAAGCAATAAAATTTAGCTCTCAAAATTTATATAAGCTGTGTATGTAAAATTATAATTTTCTTATCACTAATATAATGGAATTAGTTTCTTATAGATCCATTTAAATCATATTAAAAATAATCAGTATCAAGAAAAATATTACGAAATATATTTCTACTATTAAAACATAAAAACCAATATCTTAACTATGTTATCATTTTTCTTTTTTACGTAAGTAAGCACTACTGATTTGTTTTTGTTAGTGATGTTGATACAGCCCAAATAAAAGGTTTTCGACATGTTTTATCATTTCTTATCAAGAAGTTTAACTATTATATCTTAAGTATTCTGTCTGTTTTCTATGTGTAATATTCATAGAAACAAATTTATGAGAATATTTTAGAGCTATAAAAATGTGAAATAGCACTACATTTAGCTAAAAATAATCTAAGTAAATATTTTTCCTCTCTTATACCACTAGGAAATTTTTATTCAGAAGAATTGAATAAAACTAATTCTTTCAGCTCCATATTTTCCATAGAGTAACGAGTAGGCTTAAGTGTTAAGAAGATCACTATGCAACAGAATATTAAGCTTTTGACGGTCGGAAGAATCAGCAGTTTTCTCTCTCTTAATGCGCGCAACGGAACGATCAAACGGTTGTTGAAAGTAGAACTTTTTCTCTCCTTATGGGTTCCGAAAATTTCACTCTCCTCGGACAGAGATACAAATGGCTCACTTTTAAAGCATTATCTTTAAATAATTATTTGTGGAACACTAATGTAATATCTTTACAACTGTAACACTTGGTTCAAAGTGTTTAATTTATAAAATATAATTAATATATATTTTCTTAATTTATAAATTTCTCGTTTACTTAAACAAAGATAGTTAGATAGCTTTAAATATTTTCAAATATTTGTATGCTTAGAAGAAAAGTTTTAACAGTTTCATTCATAGAAATACTTTTGTCTTGATAAACCACTTGAAAGTCATTGCAGAACATATTTTATTTTTGGTAGAAATTTAATGGAATAGAATATAAGAGTGAAGCAATTTATTTGCCATGTCTTCAAATTCAAAAATAAACATCTCTTTTACTAAATGACACATAATCAAAGTCTCTTGTTACTTTTCGGATGAAATAGAAGTCATTGAGAGTAACTCATGCGTGTTTTCAAAAGATGTTTTTATAGAGAAATCAATGGAGTATTATTGACTTAAGAAATGCTTTACATCATTCATATTTAAAAATGACAAATTAACTACACACTGAGTTTTTCCAACCAGTTTAAGAAACAAAAATATTTATTCACAATTATGAACTATACAGTTATCAAGTATTTTCATGAAATTTTATTTGACTGTCATGCATTTCTTCATTTTGAAAAACACAGTGACATTGAAAATGCTCTATAATCTAATAGAATTGAGGAAAAAACATTCTACTAAGAAACTTAATAAGTTTTCTTATAACAAATTCCTTTATATTTCAATAATTATTCTTTTCCTCACTTTTGCTGTATTTTTACATCCATGATTGATAAGTATCTTGATATTATATTATCATTCTTTTCCAGAATCAAACAATTTATTTATTTCCATTTAAACTTTCTTATAAGTTTAAAATAGAAGAAATTGTATTCGAGTTAATATTTTTTATAATGTTAAATTTTTGGAAGTAACATATAATTCTTTGTTTTGATTAACTTTAATTCTGACATTCCGTAAATGCTTAGCCATTGACAGGTGATGATTAGACAGGTGAATCTATCTAGTATGCAAAACCCTGAAAAATAATCATTTATGTTCCATCTATGTAAGTATTGTAAGCTTGCAACCTGCACACAAATGACTTTAATAGTTGCATTGTTTTTACTTTTACTAGTATCAGAAAACTTTTACATAAGTTACATTCATAATAAAAGAAATATTGGTGTAGGTTTCTGTATGCACCCAAAGGGAAAATCATATCTCATTGAGCATATTTAAATCCGTTTATAAGATGAACGGCTCTTTTAACATGATTCTTAGAAAATGAAAAATTTATTATTATTTTTAATTAGCTTATTATTCAATACCATAGCATTAAATTCTCTCCCGATATATTTTCGCTTTATTTACTGCACATTAAAGAAAAACCAAGTAACTGTCTTATACATTTATTCAGGGCTTTTTTGTCTCTTTTGTCTGGCTTTTTTTGTCTTTGGTCTATAGTTACGTATGTAAATTACCCACTTTTATTTCTCTTTTTTCATGTTAAAATTCCCTAATATAAAAATAATTTCTAAAAAACAACACAAAATCCACTTGAGTAGTTTCAAATAAGGCTTTAGAATCCCCGTGAAAGTAATTATTTCAATAATATTACAAATGTTCAAAGGCACAGAGTCTTAATTGATATACACATTCATTTGATTATGTTGTAAATTATAATATAAAAAAATAAATTCAAAAATACTTTCAACTGATTAAAATACATTTTAGCAAATGCACAGTACTGAATTTTTTTAAAAATAAATGAAAATGAAATAGCATAATTTCAACAAACTTTTCTATTTTCCATTTATAAAATTTGATATGTATTTGAATTAAACTCTTTTCTATTCAAGCCTTTTCTATTCAAGTTCATTTTTCAACAATCAACAAGACACTTTTCAATCAAGAATCAAGCAATTACACTTTTCTTTTTAAAAAGTAAAGCAAGATGTAAATATATGGTTACAACTACTATTAGCTGTTGTACAAACATCTAAATACCTTTATTCCACTTTTATTTCCAGAAAGTAGAATTTTTCGCAATTCTCTGACAAACCAAAATGCTAGAACATTCTTTATACAGTTATATGTATGAAAACCAAATTTAAAGCAATTGGTAATGGAAAATAAAATAGTTGATTCTTAAAATATATGAAAAATGAAAAACATTACACACCAATTAGGAACCACATAAATCATTTTTTTAATGTTTCCTTTGCTCATCTCCTTTATTTATTAAGTACAGAATCTTTGCTTTATATAATTTTATTGTATATTTTCCTCATAGTTAAAATTCTAAATAACACACACAATAATTACGTTCCCTCTTATGATAACTTTCGGATATTATTTTCGATGTTAATCTCTGTAGCTAAAATATTTGAAATGTAATTAGGATATTAATTCATTATTACTTGTTTATAAAACTTTATAACTGGTAACATCTTGTTGAAATTTTGAATGTCCTAAGAGATACACGAATATAAACGTTTAATAAAATAGGTCGAAGTTTTGAATTTTGTCATAATCCATTACATATTTTAGAGCTACAAATTTAAGTATATTTTTCAAAAAAATGGATAAGAATATTGTTTTATGCTTAATTCTGTTTTAGAATTTTGTATTATTTTAATAAATGAGTTTGATAGAATTTTGATTTCGTAGCTATATTCCGTTTGAGCAATGATTGTCTACGAGTAACAATATATTACATTATTTTGCACTATTTTACACATTTGTTAAAATTATTACCACTGTTGAGTCAGACAGACCATTTCAAAATAAAAAATAGTCTTTTATTAAAAGAACACAATTTCATTAATGGCAGACGTAATTTATCAACAACATATGAGCAAGACTTTAAAGTAAGGATTTGAGGAAATAACATTTTAGAATGAGCAACTTGCGCAGACACCTATAACGATGATATTTTAGCAAGTTTTGCCAAGGTGGCTCACCTCATGGTATTGAATCTCAATGATATTGACTTTTGCCTTTTGTAACACAAACCTATGCAAAGGAAGAGTTCAATTTCAATTATGATGATAACCTAACAATCACTAATATTATTATCTATACATTTAGCTTTCTTCGTATATTTTTCTATAAAATAGCGTTAGGATTAGTTTAGAATAAAACAATTCCCTTATTTACTATTTATCCTATCACACATTAACATGAGAAAGCTATTACTATGTGTCAACATAATTTGATCCATAGCAAAAGGCTTCATATGAAAAATAAGCATTCATATTTTTACGATTCTTTTCTGAATTTCGGACACAGAACAATGTATTCTTTGCTTTTTGATTTCAACTCATCCGCTAACGCCGCTCAGAAAAACTGCCGCCAACAGAACTCGGCCAAGAAGAAATTTTTAAATCTTTGTTTAGGACAGACAATGGCAACAGTTTGAATTGTTCTCTGGATGCCCTTTTGTTAAAGAGATTTTCTGCTTTTTCTTGTTTCTTTCTCTCTTTTCTAATGCAAAGTGGATTTTTACATCTCAACGCTCCAACAGAAGATATGCGTTAAGGTTGATGTTTTATTGCGACTGTTTTGATGTGAGGAATTTTTTAAATCATCGCTTACGACAACACATAAAAGAATATTTCTTATTCAGAATATAATTTCTTATTCG